>JAUCBJ010005825.1:0-118713 GCA_032718475.1 Nemertoderma westbladi | reverse complement strand
TAATAAAGCAACCACAACAAATCAGGCTTCATAATGCTAATTAATGCTAATCAGGCTAATTAATGTTCTTAATGTTCTACTTTTATATAATCCGGACATATTTTCCCCTCTGAAATTATTGTTCAAAAAATAACTAATCTGTTGTATCACCAACCTTTACAAATATATCTTAATACACAATGGCACCAAGCTGTCATAGTGCCACAGCCGAATATTCCCCCAATGGTAAAATTCTTAAAAAAAAGAAATTAATTATTGAAATGTTAAGTATCAAAGGCGCTTGTCAATCAAACGCTGTCATCGCTGAACAGCTCGTTGCAAACCAACTAATACGATGAATGCTTATTCCTTAGCTATACTTCATTATCTTGATGTTCCAGGAACATGTTAGACATACTACAGTTCATAAAGCGCCTATATAGTTTATTATTTATTATATTACGATACGACTGTATAAGGTACACGTTGTGGGGTCTTCGAGCAGCACGTGTTCAAATGTTCAATGACTGAGCAGCGACTAATTAACAAATTTATGAGAGATTCATTGACCAGCTACCGACAGACCAATATTGTGACATATATTTTAGTTTAATGTTTGATTCAATTAGAGGCACAAATTAAAAAGGCTACAAATATATAGGGGTGAATAATTAAATTAGTCACCCATTAGGCCTAAAAGGTAGCCAAATAAAAGTTGCAATCTATATAAATTTTTAAATTCAGTAGTGTGCGTGTGTTGTGTATTGATTCCGTAGATTTCATGTTGAAATAGCGTTCATTAATTTAATTTCTATTTAATGATTCATGCATACTAATACACACATTAAATTAGTTCGCGTGTGTTAAGTGTGTAAGATTTGATTGTTTCGTCACGAAACCATTAGGGCACAGAAACTGACGGATTCTTCGCGAATTTCGCAAACGTCGCAAACTTCGGGAATTTGTTCTACAATTTTGACTCCTTAAGCAAAAGGGTCCCGAATGAGTTTTTTAACCTTTATTTTTTGTGATTTTGAGTGCTTTTTTTATATTAGTGAATATTCTAGAACCTTAGTAGATTTTTAATGGTATATAGCTAGTATTTTTTACTAGCTAGTAATTTTTGGAAATTATTTTGGTCATTAATATATTCTTCAACAGTTTAACCTGAAATATCATGGACTTTCACATTTTTTATAATTTCAAAAAATACTAGCTAGCAAAAAATCACTAGCTATCATAAAAAACATATCTACTAATGTTGTAGAACTTTCACCAATACCAAAAAAATTAAAAAACTCTAAAAAAGGATTGGTGAAAAATGGCTGGGGTGTCGACAGGGCGAAGTAGGGACCGTGTTGCTTAACCCCTTAGAGCCTATGACGTCCACTGCACGTCACCATGGTCAACACGAAAACGTGCAGTGGACGTCATGCTGGAATACATGTTTTATTGGAAGGCTCTTGGAGTAGGTATACTGGTGGATAGTATTAATGACATTTATTGCTCTTCGTGGCAAAAAATCCATTCTGTACTGTAGATAGGCTGTATTGTAGACTGTATTATTAGTGTTAGGTATATGGCGTAATGCCAACCACAGTACAGTAGTTCAGACTGACAGAGAGACCGACAGACAGACAGACAGACTAGATTTATGTAAACGTGTAAACTGACATCAGAAATGAAATCAGCAACCCTTAAACCCCCATAGCGAGAATGTTGGTTAGTTAGTATACTTTCTTAAGTTTTCACAGACTGACTGACAGAAAGACCGACAGCCAGACAGACTAGATTTTTTTAAACGTGAAAACTGACATCTGAAATAAACTTAGCACCCATTAAAACCCCCATAACGAGAATGTTAGTTAGTTTGTATTCTTTTTTAAGTTTTGACAGACTGACTGACTGACAGAAAGACCGACAAACAGACAGTCTAGATTTATGTAAACCTGAAAACTGACATCAGAAATGAAATCAGCACCCCTTAAAACCCCCATAGCGAGAATGTTAGTTAATTTGAATTCTCTTTTATGTTTTGACAGACTGACTGACAGAATGACCGACAGACAGACAGACTAGATTTATGTAAACGTGAAAACTGACATCAGAAATGTAATCAGCACTCCTTAAAACCCCCATAGTGAGAATGTTAGCGACAAGTTTTAATTATTAACCATATTTCGTAAGATATATTTTAAAACATTTATTTATTAATAATGCAATAACTGAATAACCAGATAACGGAACGACAAACCGAATTGAAACTTTTAATTACTAATAATAATTGTGGTGAGAGGTGATGGAAATCAAGGATATATGTTGTTATGTTATGGAGCACGCGTTGGTAGGCACAGGCAATGAATTGATGTCTGTTGAGATGTATTGAAGGAGCACTATTCCTTCTTTAGTAATAATATTAATGTCATTGAATAACTGATACCTAAACACACACACACCCCCCCCCGTCAGCCAGTTCTATGGAGAGTGAGTGAATGGATAGGGAATTAATGCTATCCTACCATCCCCAACCAGCAGCAGTCTGCCTCTAACAGGCCAGGACATTCTCAGCGTTGCTAAGACACGGGAAGGAATTACTCCGTATTGACTGTCATTAGGCGGTTAGAGCCTGCGTGTGAATTAATTGATAAAAATGCAATTTTAATTGTAAATCAATAAATAACTATAAAACTTGACATTAATCTCGAGTATAAAGTAAAGACTTTGATAGAATGGGACACGGCGAATCTACCCATGTTAATTTTATACCAGATGGGATAAATGTTACCCCCTTAAATAATTAATTACCGATAGAAGAATCGAAATAATTCGATTCAACCATACAATTTAGCTGAAGATATATAAATTTAGATTATGGCTTCCGACATTTATGGCTTCCGACACACACACTGACACACACACAGACTTTTGAAAAACGGCCATAGTATAATTATATCTGTTCGCTGATGGCTCGCCATACGTGTCTCGCCCCACATACTACAGTTCATAAAGCGCCTATATAGTTTATATAAATGTATCAATGAAAGGGGTAATAAATAATGTAGTGAACAAGGAAATATTGCAATTTTTATTTATAGGTATTTAAACAGAAATGAGAGTAAATAAATACAACCTAAACATTAAACACTCTCTACTGAAACTGAAATATCTTCCACCTACACTACCTAGCAATACAACCAAAACAACTCCTACTTAATCTGAAATATCTTCCTTCCACATACACTACCTAGCAATACAACCAAAACAACTTCTACTTAATCTGAAATATCTTCCTTCCACCTACATTACCTAGCAATACAACCAAAACAACTTCTACTTAATCTGAAATATCTTCCACATACACTACCTAGCAATACAACCAAAACAACTTCTACTTAATCTGAAATATCTTCCTTCCACATACACTACATAGCAATACAACCAAAACAACTTCTACTTAATCTGAAATATCTTCCTTCCACATACACTACCTAGCAATACAACCAAAACAACTTCTACTTAAACTGAAATATCTTCCTTCCACATACATTACCTAGCAATACAACCAAAACAACTTCTACTTAATCTGAAATATCTTCCTTCCACATACACTACCTAGCAATACAACCAAAACAACTTCTACTTAATCTGAAATATCTTCCTTCCACATACACTACCTAGCAATACAACCAAAACAACTTCTACTTAAACTGAAATATCTTCCTTCCACATACACTACCTAGCAATACAACCAAAACAACTTCTACTTAATCTGAAATATCTTCCTTCCACATACGCTACCTAGCAATACAACCAAAACAACTTCTACTTAATCTGAAATATCTTCCATCTACACTACCTAGCAATACAACCAAAACAACTTCTACTTAATCTGAAATATCTTACTTCCACATACACTACCTAGCAATACAACCAAAACAACTTCTACTTAAACTGAAATATCTTCCTTCCACATACACTACCTAGCAATACAACCAAAACAACTTCTACTTAATCTGAAATATCTTACTTCCACATACACTACCTAGCAATACAACCAAAACAACTTCTACTTAATCTGAAATATCTTACTTCCACATACACTACCTAGCAATACAACCTAAACAACTTCTACTTAAACTGAAATATCTTCCTTCCACCTATATTACCTAGCAATACAACCAAAACAACTTCTACTTAATCTGAAATATCTTCCATCTACACTACCTAGCAATACAACCAAAACAACTTCTACTTAATCTGAAATATCTTACTTCCACATACACTACCTAGCAATACAACCAAAACAACTTCTACTTAATCTGAAATATCTTCCTTCCACATACACTACCTAGCAATACAACCTAAACAACTTCTACTTAATCTGAAATATCTTCCATCTACACTACCTAGCAATACAACCAAAACAACTTCTGCTTAATCTGAAATATCTTACTTCCACATACATTACCTAGCAATACAACAAAAACAAATTCTACTTAATCTAAAATATCTTCCTTCCACCTACATTACCTAGCAATACAACAAAAACAACTTCTACTTAATCTGAAATATCTTCCTTCCACATACGCTACCTAGCAATACACCCAAAACAACGTCTACTTAAACTGAAATATCTTCCTTCCACATACACTACCTAGCAATACAACCAAAACAACTTCTACTTAATCTGAAATATCTTAATTCCACATACACTACCTAGCAATACAACCAAAACAAATTCTACTTAATCTGAAATATCTTCCTTCCACCTACACTACCTAGCAATACAATCAAAACAACTTCTACTTAATCTGAAATATCTTACTTCCACATACACTACCTAGCAATACAACCTAAACAACTTCTACTTAATCTGAAATATCTTCCTTCCACATACACTACCTAGCAATACAACCTAAACAACTTCTACTTAATCTGAAATATCTTCCTTCCACATACACTACCTAGCAATACAACCAAAACAACTTCTACTTAATCTGAAATATCTTCCTTCCACATACACTACCTAGCAATACAACCAAAACAACTTCTACTTAATCTGAAATATCTTCCTTCCACATACACTACCTAGCAATACAACCTAAACAACTTCTACTTAATCTGAAATATCTTCCTTCCACATACACTACCTAGCAATACAACCAAAACAACTTCTACTTAATCTGAAATATCTTCCTTCCACATACACTACCTTGCAATACAACCAAAACAACTTCTACTTAATCTGAAATATCTTCCTTCCACATACACTACCTAGCAATACAACCAAAACAACTTCTACTTAATCTGAAATATCTTCCTTCCACATACACTACCTAGCAATACAACCAAAACAAATTCTACTTAATCTGAAATATCTTACTTCCACATACACTACCTAGCAATACAACCAAAACAACTTCTACTTAATCTGAAATATCTTCCTTCCACATACACTACCTAGCAATACAACCTAAACAACTTCTACTTAATCTGAAATATCTTCCTTCCACATACACTACCTAGCAATACAACCAAAACAACTTCTACTTAATCTGAAATATCTTCCTTCCACATACACTACCTAGCAATACAACAAAAACAACTTCTACTTAATCTGAAATATCTTCCTTCCACATACACTACCTAGCAATACAACCAAAACAACTTCTACTTAATCTGAAATATCTTCCTTCCACATACACTACCTAGCAATACAACCAAAACAACTTCTACTTAATCTGAAATATCTTCCTTCCACCTACATTACCTAGCAATACAACCAAAACAACTTCTACTTAATCTGAAATATCTTCCATCTACACTACCTAGCAATACAACCAAAACAACTTCTACTTAATCTGAAATATCTTCCTTCCACCTACATTACCTAGCAATACAACCAAAACAACTTCTACTTAATCTGAAATATCTTCCATCTACACTACCTAGCAATACAACCAAAACAACTTCTACTTAATCTGAAATATCTTCCTTCCACCTACACTACCTAGCAATACAACCTAAACAACTTCTATTTAATCTGAAATATCTTCCATCTACACTACCTAGCAATACAACCAAAACAACTTCTACTTAATCTGAAATATCTTCCTTCCACCTACATTACCTAGCAATACAACCAAAACAACTTCTACTTAATCTGAAATATCTTCCATCTACACTACCTAGCAATACAACCAAAACAACTTCTACTTAATCTGAAATATGTTCCTTCCACCTACACTACCTAGCAATACAACCAAAACAACTTCTACTTAATCTGAAATATCTTCCATCTACACTACCTAGCAATACAACCAAAACAACTTCTACTTAATCTGAAATATCTTCCATCTACACTACCTAGCAATACAACCAAAACAACTTCTACTTAATCTGAAATATCTTCCTTCCACCTACATTACCTAGCAATACAACCAAAACAACTTCTACTTAATCTGAAATATCTTCCATCTACACTACCTAGCAATACAACCAAAACAACTTCTACTTAATCTGAAATATCTTCCTTCCACCTACACTACCTAGCAATACAACCAAAACAACTTCTACTTAATCTGAAATATCTTCCTTCCACCTACACTACCTAGCAATACAACCTAAACAACTTCTATTTAATCTGAAATATCTTCCATCTACACTACCTAGCAATACAACCAAAACAACTTCTACTTAATCTGAAATATCTTACTTCCACATACACTACATAGCAATACAACATAAACAACTTCTACTTAATCTGAAATATCTTCTTTCCACCTACACTACCTAGCAATACAACCAAAACAACTTCTACTTAATCTGAAATATCTTGCTTCCACATACATTACCTAGCAATACAACAAAAACAAATTCTACTTAATCTGAAATATCTTCCTTCCACCTACATTACCTAGCAATACAACAAAAACTACTTCTATTTAATCTGAAATATCTTCCTTCCACATACACTACCTAGCAATACAACCAAAACAACTTCTACTTAATCTGAAATATCTTCCTTCCACATACGCTACCTAGCAATACAACCAAAACAACTTCTATTTAATCTGAAATATCTTCCTTCCACATACGCTACCTAGCAATACAACCAAAACAACTTCTATTTAATCTGAAATATCTTCCTTCCACATACACTACCTAGCAATACCACCAAAACAACTTCTACTTAATCTGAAATATCTTACTTCCACATACACTACCTAGCAATACAACCAAAACAAATTCTACTTAATCTGAAATATCTTACTTCCACATACACTACCTAGCAATACAACCTAAACAACTTCTACTTAAACTGAAATATCTTCCTTCCACATACACTACCTAGCAATACAACCTAAACAACTTCTACTTAAACTGAAATATCTTCCTTCCACATACACTACCTAGCAATACAACCAAAACAACTTCTACTTAATCTGAAATATCTTCCTTCCACATACGCTACCTAGCAATACAACCAAAACAACGTCTACTTAAACTGAAATATCTTCCTTCCACATACACTACCTAGCAATACAACCAAAACAACTTCTACTTAATCTGAAATATCTTCCTTCCACATACGCTACCTAGCAATACAACCAAAACAACGTCTACTTAAACTGAAATATTTTCCTTCCACATACACTACCTAGCAATACAACCAAAACAACTTCTACTTAATCTGAAATATCTTACTTCCACATACACTACCTAGCAATACAACCAAAACAAATTCTACTTAATCTGAAATATCTTCCTTCCACATACGCTACCTAGCAATACAACCAAAACAACGTCTACTTAAACTGAAATATTTTCCTTCCACATACACTACCTAGCAATACAACCAAAACAACTTCTACTTAATCTGAAATATCTTACTTCCACATACACTACCTAGCAATACAACCTAAACAACTTCTACTTAATCTGAAATATCTTCCTTCCTTCCATCTACACTACCTAGCAATACAACCTAAACAACTTCTACTTAATCTGAAATATCTTCCATCTACACTACCTAGCAATACAACCAAAACAACTTCTACTTAATCTGAAATATCTTACTTCCACATACATTACCTAGCAATACAACAAAAACAAATTATACTTAATCTGAAATATCTTCATTCCACATACATTACCTAGCAATACAACCAAAACAAATTCTACTTAATCTGAAATATCTTCATTCCACATACATTACCTAGCAATACAACCAAAACAAATTCTACTTAATCTGAAATATCTTCATTCCACATACATTACCTAGCAATACAACCAAAACAAATTATACTTAATCTGAAATATCTTCATTCCACATACATTACCTAGCAATACAACCAAAACAAATTCTACTTAATCTGAAATATCTTCATTCCACATACATTACCTAGCAATACAACCAAAACAAATTCTACTTAATCTGAAATATCTTCATTCCACATACATTACCTAGCAATACAACCAAAACAAATTCTACTTAATCTGAAATATCTTCCTTCCACATACACTACCTAGCAATAGAACCTAAACAACTTCTACTTAATCTGAAATATCTTCCTTCCACCTACACTACCTAGCAATACAACCAAAACAACTTCTACTTAATCTGAAATATCTTCCTTCCACATACACTACCTAGCAATACAACCAAAACAACTTCTACTTAATCTGAAATATCTTCCTTCCACATACACTACATAGCAATACAACATAAACAACTTCTACTTAATCTGAAATATCTTCTTTCCACCTACACTACCTAGCAATACAACCAAAACAACTTCTACTTAATCTGAAATATCTTCCTTCCACATACACTACATAGCAATACAACCAAAACAACTTCTACTTAATCTGAAATATCTTACTTCCACATACATTACCTAGCAATACAACCAAAACAAATTCTACTTAATTTGAAATATCTTACTTCCACATACATTACCTAGCAATACAACCAAAACAAATTCTACTTAATCTGAAATATCTTCATTCCACATACACTACCTAGCAATACAACAAAAACGGTTATATTGAAAAATATCGAGACATGAAAAATATCGAGAGTAAAAATAACGCGTGTAAAAACATCGAGTGTTGAAAAATAACGATAATATCGAGAGTTCAAAAAATATCGAGAGTAAAAATATCGAGGGTAAAAATATCGAGAGTAAAAATACCGAGTGTTGAAAAATATCGAGAGTGAAAATATCGAGAGTAAAAATATCGAGTGTTGAAAAATATCGAGAGTAAAAATATCGAGTGTTGAAAAATATCGAGAGTAAAAATATCGAGTGTTGAAAAATATCGAGAGTAATGTGACGGGATCTACGGATCCCGGTTTATCCGTTGGGTTTTCTATCCACGCGTCCCCGCCGTGTGTGAAAGGTAAAAGAGTTCTGATGTTCGGTTATATGTATAAGGTATAATAGTCTGATATATATATAGTATAGTATGACACAACAGGTAATATAAGTATGATGGCGGTAGCGGACGGTGACAGAAGTCCCCGTTCCACCCTACTGATCTGACTGAGTAAACTGAATGAATGATTGCTGTACAGGTAATATATACTGCACGGGTTTGGCCGTTACAGTACTTAGTCGATGCTGTCCCCCCATTGGCTAATATCCCTGTTGGCACCCTTTGCCCCCCTCTGAAGTGCTTCCCTTCGCCCTTGCTGTTCTCTCTTGGTTAGGGGTTTGGCCCCTGACCCTTATTGTGTGTGTCTCCTTTGGGGCCTATTGTCCCCGTTTACTGGGGTGACACGAGGTTGATTGGTAATCAACCTCGTGCTCCCAATATTGCTTTATGGCTCATTCTATGGGTTAGTGTTAGCGGAATTGGATAAGCTAACACTCCCCCCCCATGCTATCTTCCCGGTGAGAAGATAGCATCCAACTAAAGTGCGCTACAATTCCGCTGGATCCCGATCTAGCATCGGGTGTGGGGTGGGTATATTTTTTTTCGGAGTCGGCTTTCCAGGCCGCTCCCTATGGGTATGATGTCACTACCCTCTGGCGTCTCGTGTCGGGCCGATCGTGCGCTTCTCTCACACAATTTTTGTTTCCCCAACACTCTCACCACTCTACTCCAACTCTCGCATACTCCCGGACCTCCTCGTCCCACACTCTTCCTCTCACTTCTCCTCCCCCACACTTGAATTGCGCCCACGTTCTCTTCGCACTCCGCACTATTACTCCATCCCTCCTTGACTACCTTATCCCTTCTGACGAATCTCACCCCCCCTCCGTGCCGTCGCACTCAGGAAATGTGAAATCGTCTGGCGTCTTGTCCCTAGTGCCATAGTCACTTAGCCCCCCAGTCCCAGTAGCTAATTGAGAAAGGTTGTATGACTATAGTACTTACACCACTCTCTCCGCACCCCGCACTATCACCTCTCCACTCTCTTGTCACTCCCTAAGGCTTTAATCTCTAATGCTACCCCTGTGCTATCATACTATCTACGTACTGCTTACTAACTCTAACTATCTAACTAACTCTGCTAACTACTAACTCTTACCACTTCTAGCTCTAACTGAGAGCCTCTAACTTTCTACTGACTCTAACTCTCTACTAAGTCTAACTAACTCCTACTAACTTTCTACTTCTACTAACTCTACTTGACTCCTCTGAGTCTACCAACTCTGCTAACTAGCTCTACTAACTCTACTCCACTAGCTCTGCTAACTCTACTCCACTAGCTCTGCTAACTCTAAACTAGCTCTACTAACTCTACTCCACTCTTCTAACTACGTGGCGCTTGCGGTGCCCACAACCACTCTACTATCTGGCACCCTATGTGCCCTTCTACTACTCAACTACCTCTCTAGCTCTACTACCTGGCACCCCATGTGCCCTCTCTGCTCTACTCTACCACCTGGCACACTATGTGCCCTCTCTACTACCTCTAACTCTCTAACTCTACTACCTGGCACCCTATGTGCCCTCTCTACTACTCTACTCTCTGGCACCCTATGTGCCCTTCTACTACTCAACTACCTCTCTAGCTCTACTACCTGGCACCCTATGTGCCCTCTCTGCTCTACTCTACCACCTGGCACCCTATGTGCCCTCTCTACTACCTCTAACTCTCTAACTCTACTACCTGGCACCCTATGTGCCCTCTCTACTACTCTACTCTATCTCTAACTTGCTTCCTTTACATCCACTCGCCTGCACGTGACGCTCTGAATGCCGGCAGAGTGGGCACGTTAATTATGTGAACTACTACTAACTCTCACTAACTCTACTTCTATCTACGTGGCGCTAACGGTGCCCACAACCACAACCGGTACTACATACCCTCTTACTAACTCTACCTCTATCTACGTGGCGCTAACGGTGCCCGCAACCACAACCGGTACTACATACCCTCTTACTAACCTCTAACTCCCACTAACTCTAATTAACATACCCTGCTCTTACATCAAACACATCATCACGCCCGTGCCCCACTAAGTTCAGCGCATTCCCTACTAACTCTAACTACGTGGCGCTTACGGTGCCCACAACCCTCTACTGCTACTACTTTCTATGTGGCGCTTACGGTGCCCACAACCATTCTACTACTCTACTAACACCCCTAACTAGCGGTACTACGTACCCTCTTACTCTTACTAACTCTCTAGCGGTACTACGTACCCTCTAACTCTCCAACTAACTAGCGGTACTTACGTACCCTCTAACTCTCTAACTAACTAGCGGTACTAACATACCCTCTAACTCTCTAACTAACTAGCGGTACTTACGTACCCTCTAACTCTCTAACTAACTAGCGGTACTTACGTACCCTCTAACTCTCTAACTAACTAGCGGTACTTACGTACCCTCTAACTCTCTAACTAACTAGCGGTACTACGTACCACCCTCTAACTAACTAACTAACTAACTAACTCTTACTACCTGACTTCTACCTACTCTATTATTTAATTATTTTCTTATTTTTAATTTAATAATTATTTTATATTTTGTGCGTGGGAAGGGCGTCTCGCCCTCATTCCCACCCCCCTCAGTCCAAAACTTTGGACGACTAATAACTCTCACGTGCCCCTTCTTCCAGTAGGCACTCTCCTGCTGCCCTCCTATACGTCCTCTAACTCTTCGCCGCACTCTCTTCGGTGCCACCTTTGCTGGCCTCCCCCTTCGTGTGTGCGCTGGCATTAGAGCCCTCGATGACCCCCGCTCGTCCCTCGGTATACGCGGTGTCTGCTCATGTAATGCCCCCTCGCACTGTGTCCGTCCTGCGTGTGTATGCAACACGCCTCCTTCTACTTTCCCGACTCCCTTATGTTTGCTAATGGGCTTCTCTGCCCCTGGTTTAGTCCTTTCATATCCTCTCTCTTTCCAACACTCTCCGGATCTGTGTCCTTTTACCACACATCGATGACATAGTCCGTTTGCGTCTGTGTAGGCTACACGATCTCGTTTGGGCAACGCTTGCCAGTACTTGCAACTCCTGGTCTTATGGGTCCGCCCGATGTAATTGACATTGGAATCCTGGATTATAGCGTTTCCTGTATAGTCCTTCACGTATCGCGCTTAGGTTTATATGTACCGATTTAATGTTTCGATTGTCTAGACTCGGCCTACTGGGTATATTGGGATTGTGTTTATTTTTGGTGTTATTTTCTTCCTGTCCCTGCCACGGTGTGGCCCTGCTACCAGCTAACTGTGGACTAGCAGTCCCCTGTACGGCCGCGTGTGGTGGTGACGGTCCGCACGACCTGTTCTCGTCCAGGGAGTTCGATGTTCTTGCTCCTATCGGGGTATATTGTCGATATTGTGATGGGGGAATGTCACCCTGTCCCCCCCCGGCCGGTATGTTTGGTACTGGGGTTGATGTTAATACATTGGGGCCCATACGTCTATCTCCAATAACTCCCCCCTCCCCTGGATATATGTTATGTCCCTGTGTATTATAGTCATGCTGCTGTACCGATATAGGCCTACCTACCTCTCGCCTACCTACCGGTATGTACTCCGCGACTTCCGGGTTTAATCCCGTCGTTCGCGCTACCCCATCGCCTACTCTATCTGTCCCAGCATGGCCTATAATAGTATGTGCAGTAAGGCCTACAGTATGTCCTGCAGTCTGCATGTGCCCTTCCGAACCGAAGTTTATTCTTCGCGAATCTCGAATCTCCCGGCGACTACCGTACTCTCGATCGGCAGCTATATCCCGTCGGGAAGCTTCTCTTCGATCCCCTCTCCTGTTCTCGACTTTGTATTGGTACCTCCTGTACCCCTCTCTTGGCGTGCGGTGCGTTTCTCCGGGGCGACGGCAATCTCCCGAAGTTCGACCCCACTGACTCCCTAACTCCATCTCTACTATCGACGGTCCGTTATCCGTCCTCACACTGCTATCGTTCGTGGCGACACTTCTTCTACTATCTTCTCTTCTTCCCCTTTTCGTGCAGTATTCCCGCTCGTGAGATCTCTCGTCGACCTCCCGGTTAAACTCCACTGTTCTTCTTCTCTCTTCTGATCGGGCTCGACGCTTCGTCTGCCCTCTCGCGACGTCAACCTGCCTCTCTCTGCTCGATCGCACGCCGCTGGGGATACTCGCAATCCCCCTATTACTCTCCGTCGCCGGGTGTTGCGGTTTACCTGATTCGGCCCGCGCATTATCCGCTGACGGCTGTGGGACACTCTCTGCCCCCCCTCTCTCTCTACTAACTTCTCGCGGTGGGGTGTCCGTAGCCCCCCCCCCACCCGCCACTTCTAACTTCACTATCTCTTACTACACTTCTGCGTCCCTCTTGTGGGGCATTCTCTGCCCCCCCCTCTCTCGCCACTAATCTTATGTGGTGGGGCGCCGGTAGCCCCCCCCCCACCCACCACATCTAACTTCACTATCTCTTACTTCGTCTCTGCACCCCTCTCTAGTCGACGCACTGTCTCTACTACGGCTGGGTCTATTCACCCCCGCCTCTCTCTCTACTACTGCGTGGCCCACCAGGCCCACTTCGGGTTGGCTCAACCCCGCTGCCTCCTGCCTACCAACTACGTGGCCTACCAGGCCGCCGTCGGGTTGGCTCAACCCTGCCACTTCCTGCCTACTAACTACGTGGCCTACCAGGCCTTCGTCTGCTGAGTTATGTACGTCCGACACGCTCATATTAATAGCACCATTCCCAATATTATTTGTTAAATCAATTAAATTATTAGAATTTGAAACGGGATTATTATTTAAATTATTTAAATTACTTAGATCACTACTATTCTCTAAACTTAAATTATTATCCGAATTATTTTGCGGGTTTGAATTGAAATTATTATTTAGAATATTTGTATTTAAATTTAAATTACTACTACCCGGTAAAATATTATTTCCTGTAATAAAGGGATTAGGGTTATCTACTACGGTACTATTAATATTAACTACTTCTAACGTACTACTATTACCCCCCTCGCCCGTACGGCTACACCAGTTCTGGTTCTCTCGCCCGGTGCCTGTAAGTGGGGTCTCACTCTCTGACAGTTCCAACCACGCCAGTTCTAGTCGGCGCTGGTCTAGTTTGGCTTGATATTGCGCAAGCCTCCCTAGCTGAGCACGCAAGTCTTCCCGCTCACGCTCTATCTCTATCTCTCTCTCTCGGTTATCCTGCTCGAACAACTCAACTCTCGCAATTATCTCAAGCCACATCGCCGGCTCGTCCCCTACTCTCATCTCCCGCTCTATACACTCCTCGACTCTCTTTCTATACTCCCTCGCCAACTCTCCTAACTTCTCTAAGTATGCGGTTTTCTCTCTCAGCTGCCACTCTAACCATTCCTGCTTATTCGCCACCATTTCTAATTTATACTCTAGATTTATCTCCCGCACCCTTCTTTCTTTTACGGAGGATGTAGCAGACTTATTGGTTGCGACGGACTCCCGCCGCCCCTCCGTCCTACTAACTTTCCCCCGCCTCCCGGAACTTCCTCCGACCGACGAGACCGAATCCTCGGAGTTAACCTCGGATTCGCCCTCCTCAGGTCTCTTCCAACCCACTAATTTTACTCCCCGGGCATCGACTAAGTATGGCCCTATGTACACTACACTAGGTTCCATACCCCCACATTCCCATAGTTCAATCAGTTCGTTGGCAACCCCCCTCGCTCTCTCCTCGGCTAGTTCTCTCTGCCCAGAACACACTAGGTGATCAAAGTATCTGTTCGACTCACCTAGTCCTTTTATCATCTTGACCTCGTCTATCCTCGCCCCCTCCTTGGCCTCCTTTAGTAGTTCCCGGGTCGCGTTGTAGGCCCGTCGAAGTCGATCAGAAACCCCGACGTCCTCGTCGCCGACCTCTCTTCCGTCTCTCCGGGTCCGACGTCGTACCGACGGCCCCACCGTCGCCGTTCCGGTGGACCGTTCGTCGTCCTCGGCCTGTGGCTGGCCGGCGACATCGGTACGTCGACCTTCACTCCGCGTCGACTCGTCTTTCTCCCTTTCGACTCCCGACTCGTCCTCTCTTTGTAGACGACCCCCCACATCTTGGTTCGCCGGGTCGCTCGTTATCGACGTGGCGTCAACGTGCGTCGACGTGGTCGGCGTAGCATCGACCGGCGTCGTGGGTTCGTATCGTCTCGCCGTGGCCTCGCGGATCGTTAGATCGTCGTCCGGGGTCCGCGGCGGTGTCGTTCCTTTCTCTCGACTCATCTTTGTCTTTGGTGTCTGGCAGCCACAGTCTGTCAGTTGGTTGGATCTAGTTCTATCACTGTCAGACTGTTAGGGCAGCTGCTAGGATTCTATCTCTGTCAGGGCAGCTGGGCGGATCTGATTCTATCACTGTCAGGGCAGCTGGGCGGATCTGATTCTGTCACTGTGACGGGATCTACGGATCCCGGTTTATCCGTTGGGTTTTCTATCCACGCGTCCCCGCCGTGTGTGAAAGGTAAAAGAGTTCTGATGTTCGGTTATATGTATAAGGTATAATAGTCTGATATATATATATAGTATAGTATGACACAACAGGTAATATAAGTATGATGGCGGTAGCGGACGGTGACAGAAGTCCCCGTTCCACCCTACTGATCTGACTGAGTAAACTGAATGAATGATTGCTGTACAGGTAATATATACTGCACGGGTTTGGCCGTTACAGTACGTAGTCGATGCTGTCCCCCCATTGGCTAATATCCCTGTTGGCACCCTTTGCCCCCCTCTGAAGTGCTTCCCTTCGCCCTTGCTGTTCTCTCTTGGTTAGGGGTTTGGCCCCTGACCCTTATTGTGTGTGTCTCCTTTGGGGCCTATTGTCCCCGTTTACTGGGGTGACACGAGGTTGATTGGTAATCAACCTCGTGCTCCCAATATTGCTTTATGGCTCATTCTATGGGTTAGTGTTAGCGGAATTGGATAAGCTAACAAGTAAAAATATCGAGTGTTGAAAAATATCGAGAGTGAAAATATCGAGAGTAAAAATATCGAGTGTTGAAAAATATCGAGAGTAAAAATATCGAGTGTTGAAAAATATCGAGAGTAAAAATATCGAGTGTTGAAAAATATCGAGAGTAAAAATATCGAGTGTTGAAAAATATCGAGAGTAAAAATATCGAGTGTTGAAAAATATCGAGAGTAAAAATATCGAGTGTTGAAAAATATCGAGAGTAAAAATATCGAGTGTTGAAAAATATCGAGAGTAAAAATATCGAGTGTTGAAAAATATCGAGAGTAAAAATATCGAGAGTAAAAATATCGAGAGTAAAAATATCGAGTGTTGAAAAATATCGAGAGTAAAAATATCGAGTGTTGAAAAATATCGAGAGTAAACATATCGAGTGTTGAAAAATATCGAGAGTAAAAATATCGAGTGTTGAAAAATATCGAGAGTAAAAATATCGAGAGTAAAAATATCGAGTGTTGAAAAATATCGAGTGTTGAAAAATATCGAGAGTAAAAATATCGAGTGTTGAAAAATATCGAGAGTAAAAATATCGAGTGTTGAAAAATATCGAGAGTAAAAATATCGAGTGTTGAAAAATATCGAGAGTAAAAATATCGAGTGTTGAAAAATATCGAGAGTAAAAATATCGAGTGTTGAAAAATATCGAGTGTTGAAAAATATCGAGAGTAAAAATATCGAGTGTTGAAAAATATCGAGAGTAAAAATATCGAGTGTTGAAAAATATCGAGAGTAAAATATCGAGTGTTGAAAAATATCGAGAGTAAAAATATCGAGTGTTGAAAAATATCGAGAGTAAAAATATCGAGTGTTGAAAAATATATAGAATGTTGAAAAATATCGAGAGTAAAAATATCGATAGTAACAATTTTTTTAAATAAGGGTTGTATGATAATTTTTTTTACTAAAAATGTTCTAGAACAACAATATTTATCAACATTTGGTAGCTTATATGTGTTCTAATATAATATTTAACAATATTTATCATATTTATCAAAATTTATAGCTAGCACTTCTTTTATAATATTATTTAAAAAATAGCAAAAACTAGCTAGTATAATAAATCTGGTAAATGGGTACCCAAGGTGTATTACATAATGCCATTCACTTACTTGCACTGTTGTAACCCATGCACTGCAATATTGTTCCATAATTCTAAATAAAATGCTCAAGCAAAATGCAATATTATTACTCTCGATATTTTTCAACACGCGATATTTTTCAACACTCGATATTTTTACTCTCGATATTTTCAACACTCGTTATCTTTACTCTCGATATTTTTCAACACTCGATATTTTTACTCTCGATATTTTTACTCTCGATATTTTTCAACACTCGATATTTTTCAACACTCGATATTTTTACTCTCGATATTTTTCAACACTCGATATTTTTACTCTCGATATTTTTCAACACTCGATATTTTTACTCTCGATATTTTTCAACACTCGATATTTTTCAACACTCGATATTTTTACTCTCGATATTTTTCAACACTCGATATTTTCAACACTCGATATCTTTACTCTCGATATTTTTCAACACTCGATATTTTTACTCTCGATATTTTTACTCTCGATATTTTTCAACACTCGATATTTTTACTCTCGATATTTTTACTCTCGATATTTTCAACACTCGATATTTTTCAACACTCGATATTTTTACTCTCGATATTTTTCAACACTCGATATTTTTCAACACTCGATATTTTTACTCTCGATATTTTTCAACACTCGATATTTTTACTCTCGATATTTTTCAACACTCGATATTTTTACTCTCGATATTTTTCAACACTCGATATTTTTCAACACTCGATATTTTTACTCTCGATATTTTTCAACACTCGATATTTTTCAACACTCGATATTTTTACTCTCGATATTTTTCAACACTCGATATTTTTACACTCGATATTTTTACTCTCGATATTTTTCAACACTCGATATTTTTCAACACTCGATATTTTTACTCTCGATATTTTTCAACACTCGATATTTTTACTCTCGATATTTTTCAACACTCGATATTTTTCAACACTCGATATTTTTACTCTCGATATTTTTCAACACTCGATATTTTTCAACACTCGATATTTTTCAACACTCGATATTTTTACTCTCGATATTTTTCAACACTCGATATTTTTACACTCGATATTTTTCAACACTCGATATTTTTACTCTCGATATTTTTCAACACTCGATATTTTTCAACACTCGATATTTTTACTCTCGATATTTTTCAACACTCGATATTTTTACTCTCGATATTTTTCAACACTCGATATTTTTACTCTCGATATTTTTCAACACTCGATATTTTTCAACACTCGATATTTTTGCTCTCGATATTTTTACTCTCGATATTTTTACACTCGATATTTTTCAACACTCGATATTTTTACTCTCGATATTTTTCAACACTCGATATTTTTACTCTCGATATTTTTACTCTCGATATTTTTCAACACTCGATATTTTTACTCTCGATATTTTTCAACACTCGATATTTTTCAACACTCGATATTTTTCAACACTCGATATTTTTACTCTCGATATTTTTCAACACTCGATATTTTTCAACACTCGATATTTTTCAACACTCGATATTTTTCAACACTCGATATTTTTCAACACTCGATATTTTTCAACACTCGATATTTTTACTCTCGATATTTTTCAACACTCGATATTTTTCAACACTCGTTATTTTCGATATTTTTCATCTCGCGTTATTTTTACTCTCGGTATTTTTTAATCACGTTAATTTTCAACACTCGTTATTTTTACTCTCGATATTTTTACTCTCGTTATTTTTACTCTCGATATTTTAAAACACTCGATATTTTTACTCTCGATATTTTTACTCTCGATATTTTTCAACACTCGATATTTTTACTCTCGATATTTTTCAACACTCGATATTTTTCAACACTCGATATTTTTCAACACTCGATATTTTTCAACACTCGATATTTTTCAACACTCGATATTTTTACTCTCGATATTTTTCAACACTCGATATTTTTCAACACTCGATATTTTTCAACACTCGTTATTTTCGATATTTTTCATCTCGCGTTATTTTTACTCTCGGTATTTTTTAATCACGTTAATTTTCAACACTCGTTATTTTTACTCTCGATATTTTTACTCTCGTTATTTTTACTCTCGATATTTTTCAAGTCTCGATATTTTTCACCATTACCACAAAAACAACTTCTACTTAATCTGAAATATCTTACTTCCACATACATTACCTAGCAATACAACCAAAACAAATTCTACTTAATCTGAAATATCTTCATTCCACATACATTACCTAGCAATACAACCAAAACAAATTCTACTTAATCTGAAATATCTTCCTTCCACATACACTACCTAGCAATACAACCAAAACAAATCCTACTTAATCTGAAATATCTTACTTCCACATACATTACCTAGCAATACAACCAAAACAAATTCTACTTAATCTGAAATATCTTCATTCCACATACATTACCTAGCAATACAACCAAAACAAATTCTACTTAATCTGAAATATCTTCATTCCACATACACTACCTAGCAATACAACCTAAACAACTTCTACTTAATCTGAAATATCTTACTTCCACATACACTACCTAGCAATACAACCTAAACAACTTCTACTTAAACTGAAATATCTTCCTTCCACATACACTACCTAGCAATACAACCAAAACAACTTCTACTTAATCTGAAATATCTTCCTTCCACATACGCTACCTAGCAATACAACCAAAACAACGTCTACTTAAACTGAAATATCTTCCTTCCACATACACTACCTAGCAATACAACCAAAACAACTTCTACTTAATCTGAAATATCTTACTTCCACATACACTACCTAGCAATACAACCAAAACAAATTCTACTTAATCTGAAATATCTTCCTTCCACATACACTACCTAGCAATACAACCAAAACAACTTCTACTTAATCTGAAATATCTTACTTCCACATACACTACCTAGCAATACAACCAAAACAAATTCTACTTAATCTTAAATATCTTCCTTCCACATACACTACCTAGCAATACAACCAAAACAACTTCTACTTAATCTGAAATATCTTCCTTCCACATACGCTACCTAGCAATACAACCAAAACAACTTCTACTTAATCTGAAATATCTTCCTTCCACATACGCTACCTAGCAATACAACCAAAACAACGTCTACTTAAACTGAAATATCTTCCTTCCACATACACTACCTAGCAATACAACCAAAACAACTTCTACTTAATCTGAAATATCTTACTTCCACATACACTACCTAGCAATACAACCAAAACAAATTCTACTTAATCTGAAATATCTTACTTCCACATACACTACCTAGCAATACAACCTAAACAACTTCTACTTAAACTGAAATATCTTCCTTTCACCTACATTACCTAGCAATACAACCTAAACAACTTCTACTTAATCTGAAATATCTTCCATCTACACTACCTAGCAATACAACCAAAACAACTTCTACTTAATCTGAAATATCTTACTTCCACATACATTACCTAGCAATACAACAAAAACAAATTATACTTAATCTGAAATATCTTACTTCCACATACATTACCTAGCAATACAACCAAAACAAATTCTACTTAATCTGAAATATCTTCATTCCACATACATTACCTAGCAATACAACCAAAACAAATTCTACTTAATCTGAAATATCTTACTTCCACATACATTACCTAGCAATACAACCAAAACAAATTCTACTTAATCTGAAATATCTTCATTCCACATACATTACCTAGCAATACAACCAAAACAAATTCTACTTAATCTGAAATATCTTCCTTCCACATACACTACCTAGCAATAGAACCTAAACAACTTCTACTTAATCTGAAATATCTTCCTTCCACCTACACTACCTAGCAATACAACCAAAACAACTTCTACTTAATCTGAAATATCTTCCTTCCACATACACTACCTAGCAATACAACCAAAACAACTTCTATTTAATCTGAAATATCTTCCTTCCACATACACTACCTAGCAATACAACATAAACAACTTCTACTTAATCTGAAATATCTTCTTTCCACCTACACTACCTAGCAATACAACCAAAACAACTTCTACTTAATCTGAAATATCTTGCTTCCACATACATTACCTAGCAATACAACCAAAACAAATTCTACTTAATTTGAAATATCTTACTTCCACATACATTACCTAGCAATACAACCAAAACAAATTCTACTTAATCTGAAATATCTTCATTCCACATACACTACCTAGCAATACAACCAAAACAACTTCTACTTAATCTGAAATATCTTCCTTCCACATACGCTACCTAGCAATACAACCAAAACAACTTCTACTTAATTTGAAATATCTTCCTTCCACATACACTACCTAGCAATACAACCAAAACAACTTCTACTTAATCTGAAATATCTTACTTCCACATACACTACCTAGCAATACAACCAAAACAACTTCTACTTAATCTGAAATATCTTCCTTCCACATACACTACCTAGCAATACAACCAAAACAACTTCTACTTAATCTGAAATATCTTCCTTCCACATCCGCTACCTAGCAATACAACCAAAACAACTTCTACTTAATCTGAAATATCTTCCTTCCACATACACTACCTAGCAATACAACCAAAACAACTTCTACTTAATCTGAAATATCTTCCTTCCACATACACTACCTAGCAATACAACCAAAACAACGTCTACTTAAACTGAAATATCTTCCTTCCACATACACTACCTAGCAATACAACCAAAACAACTTCTACTTAATCTGAAATATCTTACTTCCACATACACTACCTAGCAATACAACCAAAACAAATTCTACTTAATCTGAAATATCTTCCTTCCACATCCGCTACCTAGCAATACAACCAAAACAACTTCTACTTAATCTGAAATATCTTCCTTCCACATACACTACCTAGCAATACAACCAAAACAACTTCTACTTAATCTGAAATATCTTCCTTCCACATCCGCTACCTAGCAATACAACCAAAACAACTTCTACTTAATCTGAAATATCTTCCTTCCACATACACTACCTAGCAATACAACCAAAACAACTTCTACTTAATCTGAAATATCTTCCTTCCACATACACTACCTAGCAATACAACCAAAACAACGTCTACTTAAACTGAAATATCTTCCTTCCACATACACTACCTAGCAATACAACCAAAACAACTTCTACTTAATCTGAAATATCTTACTTCCACATACACTACCTAGCAATACAACCAAAACAAATTCTACTTAATCTGAAATATCTTACTTTCACATACACTACCTAGCAATACAACCTAAACAACTTCTACTTAAACTGAAATATCTTCCTTTCACCTACATTACCTAGCAATACAACCTAAACAACTTCTACTTAATCTGAAATATCTTCCATCTACACTACCTAGCAATACAACCAAAACAACTTCTACTTAATCTGAAATATCTTACTTCCACATACATTACCTAGCAATACAACAAAAACAAATTATACTTAATCTGAAATATCTTACTTCCACATACATTACCTAGCAATACAACCAAAACAAATTCTACTTAATCTGAAATATCTTCATTCCACATACATTACCTAGCAATACAACCAAAACAAATTCTACTTAATCTGAAATATCTTACTTCCACATACATTACCTAGCAATACAACCAAAACAAATTCTACTTAATCTGAAATATCTTCATTCCACATACATTACCTAGCAATACAACCAAAACAAATTCTACTTAATCTGAAATATCTTCCTTCCACATACACTACCTAGCAATAGAACCTAAACAACTTCTACTTAATCTGAAATATCTTCCTTCCACCTACACTACCTAGCAATACAACCAAAACAACTTCTACTTAATCTGAAATATCTTCCTTCCACATACACTACCTAGCAATACAACCAAAACAACTTCTATTTAATCTGAAATATCTTCCTTCCACATACACTACCTAGCAATACAACATAAACAACTTCTACTTAATCTGAAATATCTTCTTTCCACCTACACTACCTAGCAATACAACCAAAACAACTTCTACTTAATCTGAAATATCTTGCTTCCACATACATTACCTAGCAATACAACCAAAACAAATTCTACTTAATTTGAAATATCTTACTTCCACATACATTACCTAGCAATACAACCAAAACAAATTCTACTTAATCTGAAATATCTTCATTCCACATACACTACCTAGCAATACAACCAAAACAACGTCTACTTAAACTGAAATATCTTCCTTCCACATACACTACCTAGCAATACAACCAAAACAACTTCTACTTAATCTGAAATATCTTCCTTCCACATACGCTACCTAGCAATACAACCAAAACAACTTCTACTTAATTTGAAATATCTTCCTTCCACATACACTACCTAACAATACAACCAAAACAAATTCTACTTAATCTGAAATATCTTACTTCCACATACACTACCTAGCAATACAACCAAAACAACTTCTACTTAATCTGAAATATCTTCCTTCCACATACACTACCTAGCAATACAACCAAAACAACTTCTACTTAATCTGAAATATCTTCCTTCCACATACGCTACCTAGCAATACAACCAAAACAACTTCTACTTAATCTGAAATATCTTCCTTCCACATACACTACCTAGCAATACAACCAAAACAACTTCTACTTAATCTGAAATATCTTCCTTCCACATACACTACCTAGCAATACAACCAAAACAACGTCTACTTAAACTGAAATATCTTCCTTCCACATACACTACCTAGCAATACAACCAAAACAACTTCTACTTAATCTGAAATATCTTACTTCCACATACACTACCTAGCAATACAACCAAAACAAATTCTACTTAATCTGAAATATCTCCCTTCCACATACACTACCTAGCAATACAACCTAAACAACTTCTACTTAAACTGAAATATCTTCCTTCCACCTACATTACCTAGCAATACAACCTAAACAACTTCTACTTAATCTGAAATATCTTCCTTCCTTCCATCTACACTACCTAGCAATACAACCAAAACAACTTCTACTTAATCTGAAATATCTTACTTCCACATACATTACCTAGCAATACAACCAAAACAAATTCTACTTAATCTGAAATATCTTACTTCCACATAAATTACCTAGCAATACAACCAAAACAAATTCTACTTAATCTGAAATATCTTCATTCCACATACATTACCTAGCAATACAACCAAAACAAATTCTACTTAATCTGAAATATCTTACTTCCACATACATTACCTAGCAATACAACCAAAACAAATTCTACTTAATCTGAAATATCTTCATTCCACATACATTACCTAGCAATACAACCAAAACAAATTCTACTTAATCTGAAATATCTTCCTTCCACATACACTACCTAGCAATAGAACCTAAACAACTTCTACTTAATCTGAAATATCTTACTTCCACATAAATTACCTAGCAATACAACCAAAACAAATTCTACTTAATCTGAAATATCTTCATTCCACATACATTACCTAGCAATACAACCAAAACAAATTCTACTTAATCTGAAATATCTTACTTCCACATACATTACCTAGCAATACAACCAAAACAAATTCTACTTAATCTGAAATATCTTCATTCCACATACATTACCTAGCAATACAACCAAAACAAATTCTACTTAATCTGAAATATCTTACTTCCACATACACTACCTAGCAATACAACCAAAACAAATTCTACTTAATCTGAAATATCTTCATTCCACATACATTACCTAGCAATACAACCAAAACAAATTCTACTTTATCTGAAATATCTTACTTCCACATACATTACCTAGCAATACAACCAAAACAAATTCTACTTAATCTGAAATATCTTCATTCCACATACATTACCTAGCAATACAACCAAAACAACGTCTACTTAAACTGAAATATCTTACTTCCACATACATTACCTAGCAATACAACCAAAACAAATTCTACTTAATCTGAAATATCTTACTTCCACATACACTACCTAGCAATACAACCAAAACAAATTCTACTTAATCTGAAATATCTTCCTTCCACATACACTACCTAGCAATACAACCTAAACAACTTCTACTTAAACTGAAATATCTTCCTTCCACCTACATTACCTAGCAATACAACCTAAACAACTTCTACTTAATCTGAAATATCTTCCTTCCTTCCATCTACACTACCTAGCAATACAACCAAAACAACTTCTACTTAATCTGAAATATCTTACTTCCACATACATTACCTAGCAATACAACCAAAACAAATTCTACTTAATCTGAAATATCTTACTTCCACATAAATTACCTAGCAATACAACCAAAACAAATTCTACTTAATCTGAAATATCTTCATTCCACATACATTACCTAGCAATACAACCAAAACAAATTCTACTTAATCTGAAATATCTTACTTCCACATACATTACCTAGCAATACAACCAAAACAAATTCTACTTAATCTGAAATATCTTACTTCCACATACACTACCTAGCAATACAACCAAAACAAATTCTACTTAATCTGAAATATCTTCATTCCACATACATTACCTAGCAATACAACCAAAACAAATTCTACTTTATCTGAAATATCTTACTTCCACATACATTACCTAGCAATACAACCAAAACAAATTCTACTTAATCTGAAATATCTTCATTCCACATACATTACCTAGCAATACAACCAAAACAAATTCTACTTAATCTGAAATATCTTACTTCCACATACATTACCTAGCAATACAACCAAAACAAATTCTACTTAATCTGAAATATCTTACTTCCACATACATTACCTAGCAATACAACCAAAACAAATTCTACTTAATCTGAAATATCTTCATTCCACATACATTACCTAGCAATACAACCAAAACAAATTCTACTTAATCTGAAATATCTTCCGTCCACATACACTACCTAGCAATACAACCTAAACAACTTCTACTTAATCTGAAATATCTTCCTTCCACATACACTACCTAGCAATACAACAAAAACAACTTCTACTTAATCTGAAATATCTTACTTCCACATACATTACCTAGCAATACAACCAAAACAAATTCTACTTAATCTGAAATATCTTCATTCCACATACATTACCTAGCAATACAACCTAAACAACTTCTACTTAATCTGAAATATCTTACTTCCACATACATTACCTAGCAATACAACCAAAACAAATTCTACTTAATCTGAAATATCTTCATTCCACATACATTACCTAGCAATACAACCTAAACAACTTCTACTTAATCTGAAATATCTTACTTCCACATACATTACCTAGCAATACAACCAAAACAAATTCTACTTAATCTGAAATATCTTACTTCCACATACATTACCTAGCAATACAACCAAAACAAATTCTACTTAATCTGAAATATCTTCATTCCACATACATTACCTAGCAATACAACCAAAACAAATTCTACTTAATCTGAAATATCTTACTTCCACATACATTACCTAGCAATACAACCAAAACAAATTCTACTTAATCTGAAATATCTTCATTCCACATACATTACCTAGCAATACAACCTAAACAACTTCTACTTAATCTGAAATATCTTCCTTCCACATACACTACCTAGCAATACAACAAAAACAACTTCTACTTAATCTGAAATATCTTACTTCCACATACATTACCTAGCAATACAACCAAAACAAATTCTACTTAATCTGAAATATCTTCCGTCCACATACACTACCTAGCAATACAACCAAAACAAATCCTACTTAATCTGAAATATCTTACTTCCACATACATTACCTAGCAATACAACCAAAACAAATTCTACTTAATCTGAAATATCTTCATTCCACATACATTACCTAGCAATACAACCTAAACAACTTCTACTTAATCTGAAATATCTTACTTCCACATACACTACCTAGCAATACAACCAAAACAAATTCTACTTAATCTGAAATATCTTACTTCCACATACACTACCTAGCAATACAACCTAAACAACTTCTACTTAATCTGAAATATCTTCCATCTACACTACCTAGCAATACAACAAAAACAACTTCTACTTAATCTGAAATATCTTACTTCCACATACATTACCTAGCAATACAACCAAAACAAATTCTACTTAATCTGAAATATCTTCATTCCACATACATTACCTAGCAATACAACCTAAACAACTTCTACTTAATCTGAAATATCTTACTTCCACATACATTACCTAGCAATACAACCAAAACAAATTCTACTTAATCTGAAATATCTTCATTCCACATACATTACCTAGCAATACAACCTAAACAACTTCTACTTAATCTGAAATATCTTACTTCCACATACATTACCTAGCAATACAACCAAAACAAATTCTACTTAATCTGAAATATCTTACTTCCACATACATTACCTAGCAATACAACCAAAACAAATTCTACTTAATCTGAAATATCTTCATTCCACATACATTACCTAGCAATACAACCAAAACAAATTCTACTTAATCTGAAATATCTTCATTCCACATACATTACCTAGCAATACAACCAAAACAAATTCTACTTAATCTGAAATATCTTCCGTCCACATACACTACCTAGCAATACAACCTAAACAACTTCTACTAAATCTGAAATATCTTCCTTCCACATACACTACCTAGCAATACAACAAAAACAACTTCTACTTAATCTGAAATATCTTACTTCCACATACATTACCTAGCAATACAACCAAAACAAATTCTACTTAATCTGAAATATCTTCATTCCACATACATTACCTAGCAATACAACCTAAACAACTTCTACTTAATCTGAAATATCTTACTTCCACATACATTACCTAGCAATACAACCAAAACAAATTCTACTTAATCTGAAATATCTTCATTCCACATACATTACCTAGCAATACAACCTAAACAACTTCTACTTAATCTGAAATATCTTACTTCCACATACATTACCTAGCAATACAACCAAAACAAATTCTACTTAATCTGAAATATCTTACTTCCACATACATTACCTAGCAATACAACCAAAACAAATTCTACTTAATCTGAAATATCTTCATTCCACATACATTACCTAGCAATACAACCAAAACAAATTCTACTTAATCTGAAATATCTTACTTCCACATACATTACCTAGCAATACAACCAAAACAAATTCTACTTAATCTGAAATATCTTCATTCCACATACATTACCTAGCAATACAACCTAAACAACTTCTACTTAATCTGAAATATCTTCCTTCCACATACACTACCTAGCAATACAACAAAAACAACTTCTACTTAATCTGAAATATCTTACTTCCACATACATTACCTAGCAATACAACCAAAACAAATTCTACTTAATCTGAAATATCTTCCGTCCACATACACTACCTAGCAATACAACCAAAACAAATCCTACTTAATCTGAAATATCTTACTTCCACATACATTACCTAGCAATACAACCAAAACAAATTCTACTTAATCTGAAATATCTTCATTCCACATACATTACCTAGCAATACAACCTAAACAACTTCTACTTAATCTGAAATATCTTACTTCCACATACATTACCTAGCAATACAACCTAAACAACTTCTACTTAAACTGAAATATCTTCCTTCCACCTACATTACCTAGCAATACAACAAAAACAACTTCTATTTAATCTGAAATATCTTCATTCCACATACACTACCTAGCAATACAACCTAAACAACTTCTACTTAAACTGAAATATCTTCCTTCCACCTACATTACCTAGCAATACAACAAAAACAACTTCTATTTAAACTGAAATATCTTCCTTCCACATACACTACCTAGCAATACAACCAAAACAACTTCTACTTAATCTGAAATATCTTCCTTCCACATACACTACCTAGCAATACAACCAAAACAACTTCTACTTAAACTGAAATATCTTCCTTCCATATACACTACCTAGTAATACAACCAAAACAACTTCTACTTAATCTGAAATATTTTCCATTGACACTACATAGCAATACAACCAAAACAACTTCTACTTAAACTGAATGTAAGCGGATTCAATTTCGCCGCATTACCCTCATAAAATGGGAAGTGGCATTTTCAGCAATATGTTGGAGATACGAGATTAGCAGTAACTAATCTCGTATCACAACCAACATCGGGGACAGTACAAACCCCAAAGCCACACACAAAGAGAGGTTAGAGGTCAAACCATCTCGAAAGGGGAGACAGCTAGCAGGGGCTGACAACAGGGGGGAAACACTCCCAGAGAGTGAAAGTCGTGAAGTAGGTTATTAGCCAATAAGGGTGAAGGAGAGCATCCACTTGGTAAGAGGCCACAGTAATGTAGCAGTGAAGTAATATTGGTGTGTCGTATATTATCCACTTGCTACCGGTTTATCAATCAGTTTACTCAGTTGTCAGTTTCAGTGCAGACAGGCGATATTGTTTCACCGTCACCGTCACCATTAACAACATTGGCTATTTAGTCACCATTACCGGTATCACTTGTTCTGCATCCAATTAACTAAATATATTATATCAACTGTGCTATCAATATTTACACACGACCGTCGAACAACAACATTAACTCAATTCAGTTTTCTCTAACGGCCTCAGCCAAACAATCAGTGACATCCCAGCCTGTGGTGACGCGTACGAAACAATCAACCCGGTCAGGATCCATTGATCCCGTCACAGTGAAACAATTCCCAACCACTGAACTGTGACTGCAGACGATAAAGCAAAGATGAGCGATAGAGGACCCTGATCATCAGAGGGAGAGAGGACGCCGCCGCAGACCCCGGACGACACCAACCAAACGATCCGCGAGGCCGCGACGCGACGGTATCGACCTGCGACACCGGATTCGCCGACGAGGGACGATCCGGTACCCCAAGCGGAGGGCGGCCGTCAACCACGAGAGAGGGACAAGTTGTCGCACGACGGCGGTTGGAGTACCGAAGTCCCAGCCAGCCACAGGCCGAGGGCGACGGGCGGCCCACCGGAACGGTGATGGTGGGGCCGCCGGTACGACCCCGAACCAGGAGAGGAGGAGGAGATGTCAGCGAAGAGGACGTCGGGACCAGTGATCGGCTTCGACGGGCCTACAACGCCACCAAGAAACTGATAAAGGAGGCCAGAGAGGGAGAGAAGGTAAACCAGGGAAAGTTAAACCAACGGCTAGGTGAGTCGAATAAACATTTTCGGTATCTAGTTCATTTTGGGCAGGGAGAACTAGCGAGTGAGAGAGCGAGGGGGATCGCCACTGAACTATTCGAACTGTGGCGGTCCGGGATTATGGAGCCTGAAATAGTGTACATAGGGCCGTATTTAGTGGATGCCAGGGGAATTAAGTTAGTGGGTTGGGCGGATCCGCACGAGGGCGAACCCGAGGTTAACTCCGAGGATTCGGTCTCCTCGGTTAGCAAGAACCCCAGAAAGCGGGGGAAAGTTAGTAGGACAGAGAGGCGACGGGAGTCCGTCGCGACCGATAAGTCCGCTACATCTTGCGAAAGCAAGAAGGGTGTTACGGCTCCGATAAATCACTTGCTCCTTTCTCTATTGATTGCTCAACAGAGAGCTAACTGTTCGAATCTATGAGCCACGCAGGAATAACCAAAACAATAAACCTGAATCGGTTCCCTAAGCTACTTAAAATGTGTGTGGGTGGTCTAGCACTCAGTGTTATCACTTATCACAAAAACACTGGAATTTACAGGGCGGAATCTGTTGATTGTGAGAATGTTTAATGTTTAATAACGGAATAAATCTATTTATTTTCTTAATGACAAAACTTGGCCTTTTGCTGGTTTTAGACCAGCGAATTTACTATTGTATACTGGATACTGTTGTCAACTCGTTGCCCACTATTTTCAAATAACCGCCTAGCATGAATAGTCTACGGTATTCTAAACAATCACTTAAACTATTCTCCGCTATGCTGCGTACAAATTCTTTATTATATTTTAATATCTCTAAATTAGTTACAGTCATAAATACGAATTTGCATACTAATTACTAGATATTCCAGAATATGTACTTCTAATTTATTACGTACTGGGTTATACTAGCAACAGCCTAAATACTGTATTATTTTGACCTAATCAGCAATTTATAAGCATAAACTAAGAAATGGAAAGCAATCAAGGAAACAGCGCCTATCTAAGCATTCGCATTCAAGAATCAAGCACTCTTTAGCAACACAACACAAATAGCATAGCAATAAGCTAGTAGTACGGCGGATAGCGCTAACTACACCAGTCAGCTAGTGCACTAAAACACCCGTACATTAGTATATCAACATACCAGTATGTCAGTCAGTGTAAGACATAAAGGCCACCAAAAACCACACCTAGGCCTCATAACTAAACCCAATTCCCCCCTTAATGCTACAAGGTTGAGACGAAACCTGGATCGTCAGCCCCCTTATACTGTAATAGCGGTCGGTCCCCGGTCCTTAACTGATTAGCCCGACCGCAACAGTGGCACCACGCCAGTGTTGCCCCGCATTGGATCCTCCGTACTTCCCTCCGTCGCTTCCCCCGGTGCACCCGACGCGCCTACCGGTACCTTAGCCCTCCATGCTAAAACAAATAGCTACCGTATCGGCGCATGCGTTCACAAACAGTCTGACAGTCTAAAAGAAATCCCGTAAGGATTATCGCATCTCAATTACATAGAAATCAAGAGTCAAATGTAGAAATCATAGTTCGAGATTGTAATTAAGAAGTAATCAGCAGAATCATTATCAACAATTTACATAATTGGAAGAAAAGAAAGCAAGGAATTCAAATCATAGAAGCAGGTATAGAAAGACTAACAGATACACTGAAGCAAAAAGGGCATTACAAGAATTAACACACAGCATCAACACATAGCACATACCGGAACACGGCCAATTTATAGCTGACGAAATAAGTATGACGCAATAATCGTCTCATTGGTCCAGCAAACCATGCCACCATTAGACTAACCTAGAACAGCTGGGCCAATGGGGAAGCCGGGTTGTGATCCCTTTCCCTCCTATTTCACAAATTATTACCATATATGGTAATGAATTCTGTCCCGGTGGGCTTATAGGTTGCTGGCCATAACATTAATTTCGCGATTATAAAAGCACATTAAGCATAATTCGATATAAAGCCAATTTAGAAAGAAATATAAATGGAAATTAACACAAATGCACAATTAATTCAGTCAATATTGATAAACTGCAAATTCGTATTAAGGTTTTATGAAAGTTTGCCACCATAATTGTTATTTACTAAGATTTTATTATAAAATTACGTACACAAACTACAATCTATACAAAAACGGATGAAATATATAAACTTGGATATTTTATTGTCCCTATCTAATCACGGCTGTACATCATTATGACTTATCTAAAATACTCTATACTGTATAATGGGCTGATAGTAGTACACAGCGCCATATATTGTAACAGAAGCAGTTAACCCTATTAAACCCGGGGGGGGGGGTCAATATGACCCCTCCCGTGGTTTTTTTATTATAATTCTGAAACAAACGCAGTTGGGAATCTGAAATTTTATGACTTTTCCTAAAAATCTATTGTCTTCCTAGTAGTGAAAACCGTTTTCAAAAATATTGGGTACTTTTCGAGTTATAGCGCCATTTTTTAACCCTACTTTTGGCACTTTTTTTGAGACGTTTTTTGAAAATTACATTTCATTAAATATGAATTGTAACATCTCTATTTTTTATTTACACGGTTTTTTTGGTGTTAGAAATTTGATGGAATTCATATAAATTGATTTAGAAATTTTAAACTTGTTTTTTTCGGTGGGTGCCAAATTTTGGTGCCAGCACCAAATTTTGAAATAAGTCAATTTTGTAAATTGATCGTTTGAAACTTGTTTTTTACGCAATTGGGGTTTTTTGGGTTTCTGGATTCGAAGAAATATATACGAGTTGCACCAAGCGTATCAAACTTGTATTTTTCGGTGCTGTGTGCAAATTTTGGTGCTAGCACGAAATTTTGAAAATCCATTCAATAGATAAAATTGCTTGTGAGAATTTATTTCTTGCGTTTTAGAGGTTTATGGCTGTTCTGAATTCAATGGAAAATATAATTATCGAACTAGACATCTCAAACTTGTATTTTTCGGATGTGGGTGCAAAATGTGGTGCTAGCACCAAATTTTGAAAACCATCAAATATATCAATTGATTGTGTCACCTTGTTTCTTGCGTTATACGGGTTTGTGATGGTTCTGAATTCAATAGAATCATTAAAAATTTCATAAGAGTTGTCAAACTTGTATTTTTCGCCGGTGGGTGAAAATTGTTGTGCCAGCACCAAATTTTGGAAAATATGCAAATTTATAAGTAGATAGTATCACCTTGTTTCTTGCGTTATACGGGTTTATGAGGGTCCTGAATCCGATAGAATCAATAAAAACTGCACTGGACATCGCAAACTTGTACTTTTTGGTGATGGGTACGAAATTTGGTGCTAGCACCAAAATTTCCCAAATTACGCCGAAAAATACAAGTAGCAATGATCTAGCATATTAGAAATGTATTCCATTAGAATCAGAGCCCTCGAAAACCTGAAAATGTGAATTTATAGTATCGTATAAGTGAATTAAAAATTTTGAGTTCTAACTGAAAAGTGCTGGTTACTTGTTTTTTTCATTTTTTTCCTACGCAGAGAGGACTAAACAGCCATTTATAGTAATCATATCATTTTTTAATATTTTCCAATGTATTTTACACCCCAGAAAACCTGTATTGAAAAATAATTAGCCGAAAATGTAACTTTCAAATTTGGTGAATATTGTGCACTACTTGTAATTTTGGTGCTGCAATATAACCACCCCAGTACATTTTTTCGAAAAATTTTTTTTTCGGTCGGATCCAGACAAGTGATACCTACGTACAAACAAAAAATCAGACGTTTTCGTAAATATTTGTAGATTTTAGAGGGGGGGGTCAATATGACCCCCTCCCGGTATTTGTACAACATTTTATAGCCCGGTACTAATAGGGTTAAGTTAGCAGCTAAGTAGAAGCAGTTAAGAAACTGTTCATGTATACCCTCGCAACAGGAAAAGGGCCCCCTGGACTGACAACAAAATTCAGAAGTGCCGAAATGACCTCTATAAGTCGCAGAAAGAGTCCCGACTCAAACAGACTACAACGGCCAGGAATGCAGTTAAGGCTGCATCTAGGTCCCTGAACAGGCAGTACTCTGTTAATCTACAGGAGCTAATAAACCAACAGGTTGATGCCATCAATGATGCTGATGACAGCAGGCAATCATCCCAGGCCTGGAAATCGATCAACTTGCTTACTGGGCGGAAAAGCCAACCAACCATCAAGGTTAAGGCTGAATCACAAGCCGATCGCCTCAATGGTTGGAAGGCCCACTTTGAAAAGCTCCTCAATAATGACATGGTATTGCCTGATAACTTTATAGAAGTAAAAGTGTCTGAGTCTGTACTCCCAGATATTCCCATTGGTGATATCTCCTTTGCAGAAGTGAAGGCTGCTGCAAAGAGCATTAAGACCGATCGTGCCAGTGGAGTAGATGGTGTTCCCCCTGAGGTCTTTAAAATACCTGAGTGTTTAAAGCTCATCTATCCCATCATAGTAGACATGTACCGAACAACAAGAGCAACAAGAAATGAAAACAAATAAGTTGGTGCCAGTTCCCAAGAAGGGCAACCTAACACTATATGGTTCTTTTCGAGGAATCTCATTGATCTCGATTGCTGCAAATCCATACAATTGAATTCTATTAAATCGCATCAGGGATCCCATTGAGAGACTGCTCCGTGGAAATCAGAATGGGTTCTGTAAAGGTCGTGGGACCATGGAGCCCATTTTGGCACTTAGAAGGATAATTGAAGAGTTATCCAAAAAGAAAGACAGGCATCTGGCTGTTATCTTTGTTGACTTCTTCAATGCCTTTGATTCAGTCTCTCGCTCACGTATATTCAGCATACTTTCATTATATGGGATTCCTGATGAAATTATTGCAGCAATCAGATCAGCATACGATGGTTCGACAACATTTGTGTCTACTGTTGACAGTGACACAGAACCATTTGAAGTGTTATGGGGCGTCCTCCAGGGAGACACACTTGCACCATTCTTGTTCATAATTGTGGTTGACTATGTTCTACACATGTCCTTAGATCATCATAATGATGATGGGGTGACGATAACTCCACCTACTGGCTCCAGAAGGCGAGGAAATCCTGTCAAGTACCTAAGTGATCTAGACTTTGCTGTTGACTTAGGAGTACTGTCAGAATCACTAGAGGGAGCCCAATGGCTCCTCAGCTCATTAGAACATGCTGCTTCTAGTGTTGGTCTTTTTATTAACTCTAGAAAGACCAAAATTTTGACAGTTAACTTTGAAAGTCCTCAGCATGTCTCTGATTGGATGAGCATAAGCTCCAAGGATGGTATGGTTGAGCATGTGGACAACTTCTGTTACCTGGGATCATGGATCCGGAAGTCAGGTGAGGACCTTCGAATTCGTAAGGGAAAGGCATGGGCAGCCTTGAATAAGCTTTCCAGGATTTGGAAGTCACCGAGAATTAATCGGAAACTTAAGGTCCGATGATTTAGAGCAGCAGTAGCTCCAGTACTCCTCTATGGGAGTCCATGCTGGGCTCTAACTGCTGAGGACACCAAATCTCTGGATGGCACATTCACAAGAATGCTACACTCGGGTTCATTGTGTCAAGTACAATGCACACATCTCCAACCAGACACTATATAACATTGGATGTGTCTCATTGGTTCCCCCAAGCTTGACACTAGAACAAAATCGCCTCCGCTTTGCAAGACATTGGTTTTGCCGTGAGGACGAGCCAGTGCATAATCTTGTACTTTGGCAGCCTCATTGAGTGAATAAGCATGGTGGACAGCCCATGACTTTCTTGAGACGCATCTTAAAAGGACACTGGCCTTGAAGTTGCGGATGATCTAGCACATGTCATGGGTGATAGGGAGTTGTGGCGGCGCAATTTTATCGACAAGCCGGCACGGCATTCTTAAAAATGCAGGTGCAATGCAGCATGCCGAGTAGTAGTAGCAGTAGTAGCTACATGCGCCTCTCTCTCATGCCTCTTCCACGAGCCCTCAACAGCCAACCAACACCCATCGGGTCCTCACCCCTCGATTTCCCACACCCACGAGATGTGGAAGGACGCCCTCCCAACCAACACCCAATCCATTCACCAACGGACTCTCAGACACAGCGAGATAGCATGCATGGATGGAGCCACTGCACAAGGCAAACTGCGTGGCTCTTCAGACTGCCGCCACGACGCAACTAGAGATTTCCCGCCTCAATGCGGTTGTCGATCCAGTCCCTGGTTGCTGGCTCGACGCCACTACCATGATCAGTTCGTTGGGACTGACACTCACTGACGCCCAGTCCCGAGTATCTGTCGCCACATGCCTTGGTTGCAAGGTAACCAAACCCTACAGGTGTTCCCGGTGCCGAACCACCGACATTAGATCAGACGGCCTCCATGGTCTGTCATGTTGGAGAAGCGCCGGGAGGAGGATATTGCACATCACTCTGTGTTGAACAACATAGTGCAGTGAGTCATGGCAACCTGTGGGCTTCCAGCCTTACTGGAACCACAGGGGTTGTGCAGAAATGATGGGAAGCGAGTAGACGGTGTCACCCTCATCCCATGGAACCACAGCCGCATGCTGACTTGGGATGCGACCATCATCGATTCCCTCGCTCCCAGTCATCTTGCTGCGAGTGCCGGCCGCCGTTGTCTAGTCGAGGCAGAAAATACAAAGATCGCGAAGTACTACTGTAGGAACTAGTCGACCGAGGCTATCTATTTCACCCGGAAGCCTTCGAGATCCTCGGTCGACCCAGCTCTGAGATGGCAGTGTTTCTAAAGGAGGTGGGCAACTCCCTCAAAGGAAATCCCATCAGTTCTCCTCCAACGCATCCTCATAGGCGTCCTGATCGGCAACACGGCCTCCATACTCGGGACTGCAGACCCGCACTATCAGAGAGTCTCTACGACCTCCTCTCTGCCTCTCTGGTCAGACTGCTTCACTGGCATTTTTTAGGTTTATTTATTTATTTTATTAGGTATTATTTTTTATATTAGGTATTATTAGTTGGAAGATTTTGTGTTTTTTTGTGTTATGTGTGCCATAGCATTAATATTTTTATTATATTAATACCTTAAAAAAATGAAAAAAAAATGAAGAAAAAAAAATTTCCAACAATTTTTATACTAAGGTGCTGTAGGATACAGTATTCGGGGGAAGGGGGGATTCAATTACAACCCAGCATCTGCACACCCATAGAACAGCCCAACTACAAATATCTTGCATTCCAATGGCCATATCAAAACCACATCAAAGTTCCACTTACATGCTGATAAAACTCGCATTATATGTGTTATATATAAGGAATCTGCTAACATTATCTATATTTTTCTGCTAATGCACCCCACCCTGTTGCTTTAGGCCTTCATTCTGTTCGGATTTGTATCAATTGGTATCACTTCATTACTTCAACTATTTTACTCTTGAGGTTATAACCTTCGACGATATAAGCACCAGAGTAAAATCATTGCATTAAACATTCATTAATTTTTTTACCCACAAAAATAGTTTTTATTAGCATAATATTGTGTTTGAATCATATCCATATTTATAGAGGAAACCTACAAATACAATCATACCACAGCACACACACACACACGTCTTTATTAGTCTGCTATCTTCACGACTTTCTCTTATAATTGTGCTATAGTATATAACTTTCATTAATTAAACTTAACCTATTTTTATTTCATTTCACTCTCTTACTGTAGCCTAATATGCATAATTTGTGACCTTTTAACCTATGTTATTAGTAACTGTTACTTTTTTATTGGGCGGGACTCTAAACGATTCCACTAACTCAGACGGGACTCTAAACAATTCCACAACTCGGACAGGACTTTAAACGATTTCGCAAACTCGGATGGGACTCTAAACGATTTCACGAACTTAGACAGGACTCTAAACGATTCTGCGATCTTGGACGGGACTCTAAACGATTCGAAGGATTCGGATGGGACTCTAAACGATTCCGCAAACTTGGAAGGGACTCTGAACGATTCCACAATTCGGACAGGACACTAAACAATTCCACAACTCAGACGGGACTCTAAACAATTCCGCAAATTTGGACAGGACTCTAAACGATTCTGCGAACTTGGATGGGACTCTAAACGATTCCACAACTCGGACAGGATACTAAACGATTCCGCGACCTCGGACGGGACACTAAACGATTCCGCGACCTCAGATGGGACTCTAAACGATTCCACGAACTTGGACAGGACTCTAAACGATTCCACGAACTTGGATGGGACTCTAAACGATTCCACAACTCGGACAGGACACTAAACAATTCCGCGACCTCGGACGGGACTCTAAATGATTTCACAACTCAGACAGGATTCTAAACGATTCCGCAAACTTGGACGGGACTATAAACGATTCCGCGATCTTGGACGGGACTCTAAACGATTCCGCGAACTTGGACGCGACTCTAAACGATTCCACAACTCAGACAGGACTCTAAACGATTCCGCGACCTCGGACGGGACTCTAAACCATTTCACAACTCAGACAGGACTCTAAACGATTCCGCGAACTTGGACGGGATTATAAACGATTCCATGAACTTGGACAGGACTCTAAACGATTCCACGAACTTGGACAGGACTCTAAACGATTCCGCGAACTTGGATGGGACTCTAAACAATTCCACAATTCGGACAGGACACTAAACAATTCCACAACTCAGACGGGACTCTAAACGATTCCGCAAACTTGGACAGGACTCTAAACAATTCCGCAAACTTGGATGGGACTCTAAACGATTCCACAATTCGGACAGGACACTAAACAATTCCACAACTCAGACGGGACTCTAAACGATTCCGCAAACTTGGACAGGACTCTAAACAATTCCGCAAACTTGGATGGAACTCTAAACGATTCCGCGAACTTGGATGGGACTCTAAACAATTCTGCAAACTTGGACGGGACTATAAACGATTCCGCGAACTTGGACGGGACTCTAAACGATTCCACGAACTTGGACAGGACTCTAAACAATTCCGCGAGCTTGGACGGGACCCTAAACGATTCTGCAAACTTCGACAGGACTCTAAACAATTCGAAGGACTCGGATGCGACTCTAAACGATTCCGCAAACTAGGATGGGTCTCTAAATGATTCCGCGAACTTGGACGGGACTCTAAACGATTCCACAACTCAGACAGGACTCTAAACGATTCCACAACTCAGACACGACTCTTAACGATTCCGCAAACTTGGACGGGACTCTAAACGATTCCGCGAACTTGGACTTGACTCTAAACGATTCCGCGATCTCGGACAGGACTCTAAACGATTGCACAACTCAGACAGGACTCTAAACGATTCCATGAACTTGGACGGAACTCTAAACGATTCCGCGAACTTGGACGGGACTCTAAACAATTCTGTAATGGATTTCTCGTGCTCCTTGGCACGATAAGCTCCTAAAACGGCTTTGAATCTCAAAAAAGTTCCAGGTAGTGCTCTACTTTCGCTTAGTGTTTTGGTTTTCCGGCTAACATAAAATATTTCCATGGTGTAAGTTTAATCCACGACACAAATAACACGAATAATCCAGCGCCACAGCGCGACATAGGAAACAAGTGAATACCACTCCATATCGTTTGACTTCCACCCTGCCGCGCATTAAGGTTATGGTAATGGTTATGGTAAGGTTATGGTAGTCAAATCCATGATGGGCGATATCCTGATGTGCCCCTCTGACTATAGCTGTTGTAATCGGCGACTCATTTGGTAACAGTATGGGAAACTTCTCATTATAATCCAGTCCCGTATATAGGAAATGTGTGTTGCATCTTATGACTCCAAGGGGGTCGAGAAACAGACATAGCTTCCGTAGCGGATTAATCTTAACTATCTGGATGTTCTTTTCTAAATCAGTTATAGTCGACGCAAAATGTTTAGCTTGTAGATGTTTCATAATGACGGTGAAAGCCATTTATTTATAATCTACTTTGATTGGTTGTAAGCTTATAAACTTGTTCTTTTTGTGTCGGGCATTGTAAAGTATCTAATCCCATAGGATCATCAGGTTTGCCAGTCTATTCATATTGATGTTGAAAGAACCATTTCCAGCCAGGATTTTATCTATGGGATGTTCGTCATGTGTTGCTGTTGTCACATATGCCGCTGTGACTTCCTTCTCTTTGTCAGGTTTATAGTCGTCCACCTCCTCTGGCTTCTTTCCTTTATGAGGGCCATTGACAATTTCTGAAGGCCACTCTTTGTCTGGGAGTCTGAGGAATTCTGGTCCATAGAACCAAAAGTCGTGGAACCTTCTTATAAACTCTTCCGGGAATAATCCTTGGCTTGCACATGCACAGTCTGCTGGGTTCATTTCTGTGGGAAGATATCTCCATTGTCTTATCTCGGTGAACCTTCTCACTTCCTATATCCGGTTCGCTACAAAGGTTACGAAGAGTCTCGACTCGTTTGATAGTTGACATAGCACCACCTCTGAGTCCGAATAGAAATAGTTTCGTTCGATTTTGAGTTCCAACGCACTGATCACTTCGGCGTGCGCTTTGACTGCGAGTACTGCCGCTGATAACTCCATCCTGGGTACCGTTTGTGTAGATATGGGTGCTGGTCTTGTTCTAGAATATACGAGCCTAGTTTGAATAGGCTCACCCTCCCCACCCACACAGCGAAGGTACGAAACGGTGCTGTAACTGGTTTCGCTGGCATCGCAGAATTGATGTAACTCGTATATTGGAGTATCTGGAATTATCGGGAAATACAGACGGGGTATCCGCAGTTCTGTAAGGATTTCTAGTTGGGAAGTCCACTTTATCCAGTCGGTTAGCAATGCTGGTGGTAGTTGTTTATCCCAATCCAGTTTGTCTATCCAATATTTCTGGAACATGATCTTTCCTTGTAACGCGAAGGTGCAACGAGTCCTAGTGGATCGTATACGGACATAATGATGGAGATAATTGTCCGCTTCGTTGCCTGTTCTTGGTTTATCACCATCTGTGTTGGTGATACTGCGTTAACTGCGATGGTGAATGCGTCTTCTTCAGGCCACCATTTTACTCCTAATGCCCTTGTCAACGGCATTTCATCCAAATCCAGATCTAGAACTCCTTTCGCAACTTTGTCTGCTGGTATATTGTTGAGAAATTGTTGCGAGTTTGATAGGAATTTGGTTACATTGAATCCTCCTCTCTAATTTTTTTTCTAATTTAATTTCTTTCCAACAATTACTTCCATATGAATATTCACAATACACAATCACTTATACTGTACTTGACTTATTGTATTTATATATATGCTGCAGCATCCAGGCAATAGCAGGTGCTAGGGCTGCCAAGATCTGCAGCTGGAAGTTATTGGAGGGGAGGGGGTGGGGGGAGGAGGGGGTGGGGGGTAGGGGGGGGGGGGGGGGGGTCGGAGGGTTATTCTAGATTCAGATAAGAAAGACACATCTATGTGTACCGCATCTTCTTTTTTTGTGAAACTAGATTTGGACTTACAATTTTTTATATTTAACAGTATGTTGTTCCATATAAGAGGACCTTGAAAGCTCATGGATTGTTGTGACGACGTTAGACGACAAGTTTGTATATAGAAGTCCCCACGGGTAGCAGAGCGAGTAGGGTAGTTGTGTACTGTAGACGTTTTCCTAAATAAATCTTGTATCATAGTAGGTAAATGATTAGTAGTGGAGTTTACGTCGTATATAAGTAAGTCCAGTGGAAGTATAGATAGAGATTTGTAGATAGGATTAGAAGAGGCCTGGTAGTGATTGAATGTGATACATCTAACTATTTTATTTATTTTAATTCGTAGAGGTTTCAGAGTACTAGAATGGGTAGAACCCCATAGTGAGATACCATATGAGAGGTAGGGATGTATAAGTGAGTAATAGAGCTGTCTGAGAATTCGAAGTGGGAATACGTGGCGTAGCTTATAGAAGATACCAGCAGATTTGGATATCTTAGTTTTAATATAGTCAATATGAGTTTTCCAATTTAATTTGTTATCCAGTAAGCAACCGAGGGTGGACTCTTTATAGCCGAGGGGCACTTGTATAATAACTAATAATCACAAACCTCGTCCTCTTATAATATACACCTAACTCTGCAATAGTCAGTAGTAGTAGTAATAGTAGTTAGTAGTAGTAGAATAAGAGTGAGAAAGAGAGAGAGAAAGAGAGAGAGAAAGAGAGAGAGAGTGAGAGGAAGTAGAATAAGATACGGATTCATAATTATTTTATCAAACTTATGTACTACTTACTTCAATGTGCCAATTGTAATAATAATTAAACATTACTCTGATTACGCTGGGTTTGGCCCCATAAGATATTATACTGACGTATTTTATATTAATATATCCATGCGAGTAAACAAGAAGTGAAGTAAATGTTTATTATTATAGTTTTAGAAATTGAATGATATACCCAAGATAGTGAAATAGATAATATACCAGAAATTGCCATTTCATCAGATATATCAAAGCGGCGTCTTTAGTATAATACCGTAATAGTATCAATTCACTCTGTTATACAATGTAAATATACTAAATCTATTTATAAATATATTATGAGCCCTACATTGTATATTTCTCCTACAGGTAGACAATGTAGTATGTTAAAACTTGATATAATTTGGTATAATGTATAACATATTACAAATAAGACTGAGGCTGCTAAACTATATTGCAAAGAAATCAAATATCCTAAAGTAATATACTAGACCCTCCCTCCACCCTATAGATAGTGTTCACCACCTACCCCACCCACCACCCTTATTACTGCATAATAATGAAAGATAGTACTGGCGCTCCGGTCACTCCGTTCCCTCCGCTGGGGGGGTTAAGTAGTAGGTTTTGATACTATGCAAAATCCGAGCACAGAGTTAGAAGCGCATTGGATAGGCAAACATTTCTTGCAGTGAAAGTATTTCCCTACCTATTATAGTTTTCGAGATAGTCAGACATGAGTGCTAAAATTTGAATTTTTTTTTAGTAAAGTCTGATTTCACCGGTACCTGTCATCCGAAATATTGATTGTGATATATCGTTAGATGCGGGTCCACTAACTGTACATTCACATATTTTCAAGGATTCGATCAAGAGTTTTCGAAATATTTTCGAATTACCGGTACCGGAAGCAGACTTTGGACGACCATATCTCCGGTACCGGTAGGCCTATTGAGTCGAAATTTTTTTTAATGTACTTAGAACACTCCAGTGAATGTTTTTTAGTTTGAATGTTTTGCCCCAAAATGCTCAGAAGTAATTTCGAAAAAACTGATCATTTCACGATCATGATCTTTTAACCCCCTAGAATTGAACTTTTTTATGGTCAAATTTTGGCTACCCCCCCCCCCCCCTAATTCGAGGGTGAGGAATCTTTTTGTAATGTTAAGTTTTTTCATACGGTGAACTCACAGGATCTCAATCGTCTTCGAAATAAAACCGAAAACATGATCTTTCGTGATCATGGCCTGATCACATCGCTTTTTGAAAATTTCAAATTGCTTAAAAGTTGCCCCGTCTTAATAGAAGTCGATTAGTAAAAAAAAATTGGGGGTCTCAAACAAAGTTTTCGAGAAAATCGGGAAAAACCGAAAAACACGATCTTTTATGATCAGGAAGCTGATCTCGAGAACCGGTTGACCGATAGAGCCAATTTGTTTTTTAATCAACTCAGAATAGACCATTGAACATTTCATACAATGAATGTTTATTAGAAAAATGCTTAGATTCGATTTTAAATATACTGATCTTTTCGCGATCATGATCTTGAGTTTTGACCCACTAGACTTGAACTTTTTTTGCCCAAATTTTGGCTACCCCCCATAATTCGAGGGTGAGGAATCTTTTTGTGATGTTAAGTTTTTCCATACGATCAACTCCCAGGACTTGGTCTTTGAAATAAAACCAAAAACACAATCTTTTCTGATCGCGGCCTGATCAAATCGCTTTTTGAAAATTTCGAAATGCTCAAAAGTTGCCCCTTCATCATAGAAGTCGATTCGTAAAAAAACATTCGGGGGTCTCAAACAAAGTTTTCGAGAAAATTGGAAAAAACCGAAAAACACGATCTTTAATGATCAGGTATCAGATCTCGAGAACCGGTTGTCCGATCGAGCCAAGGGCGGTTGTCCAGGGCGGTGTTCTGAACGTTTCCTACAGTAATTGTTTATATCCAAAATGCTTAGTTATGATTTTACAAAGTCCGATCTTTGCGCGATCATGATCTTGCGTTTTGACCAGGAAGAATTCACTTTTTTTGAAAATCTTTTAACGGGAATCATGACTAATGTGGGGTCTCTGAATCTTTTTGTAATGTTAAGTTTTTCGATTGGAGCAAGCCTTGAGTGTCCGATCCCTGATCAAAACTGATCTTTGCTGATCATGGTCAAGATCATGATCGGGCACCTCCACAAGACTCCCTCAATGTAAACTCACATCGTTGTGTTTTTTTTTTTGCTCTTATTATTGTTTGCAAGTAATTTTTATTTTAATTAATTAATTAAATCAAATATCCAATATAACATTAATACATCAATAATTAAATGCTACAATACATTTTTAATAGTAAAATACAAAAGTAATCTGTACATAATATAATAACAATCTAATGGGACATTTTATATAACCTAAATAAGTTTGTGTAGGGGTGGTGAGCAAGAAGGGCCTGAAGGTTGATAATGCTACTCTAAAAAAAATCAATTAAGAAGACAACAATACTAATTTTGATAAAACGTGATATGAGGTAAACTGTGATAAAAAAAAAGGGAAAGGAATAATAAAAGGCATCTATTCGTCGTGCAGGAGGTGATCACTATTAAAGTAGGAAAATCTCGTCTAGGTTTCTGTTAGAGGGGAAGGTGCCGAGGACTGCGGTGGCATTTCCTCTTACCACCGCCATGGATAGGCGTTGGTGGAGGAAAGCTGTGGACCGGGGTTCACCAGTGGTATGGGCGATCCTCCTCCCTATCTCACGAATGGTGCTGGTTGCTTCAGCACCAATGGGACCGAGGGTCTCTGTAGCTATAGTCACAAAGTGGTAGTCATGGCACAGGTCAGCGTATTTGTGTGACTTTAAACGTTCTGCTGCGGTTGCTGCTGCTCCGGCTGTCTGGGATGTCGTGGGGAGGTAGGATGTCGCTAGGGTATCCCTACATGTATAGTCCCAAACAAGCATCCTGCCTTTTTACCATGATGACAGAGTCATTCCATCAGGTTTTTTCCCATCTCTCGTCATGCCTCTTGGTTCTAGGGTGGATGGTATACCAGCTGAGTTAAGGGCGATTGTGCAAGACTTCAATCATCAATAGGGCCTTGCAATCAAGGCGTACTATCGAATGGGAAAAACACAAAGCATTGTATGAGAGTGTTGTAAATCACATTACATAAATGGATAACGTACTATACATCCCCCCACGTCGCAAAAAATTTATTGTGATATAAAGTTTTCTTTCAATCTAAGGATAAAAAATGTCTTGTTATAAAAAGTTTGTTTTCCATCTTAGGGTATTCCCAGTTTTTGCGGTTTCCTAATAACGCGACCTTTTAAGGTGGTGTATACAGGTGTAGGTATTGGTTGTGGGGTCACTACAGTTGTTGTGGAGACATTCTTTCGTAAAGCGTCTTTGCCCCTACGACTACTAGATTGTTTATTACTATCCTTGGTCGAGCTAGGCATGGTTGACCCCCCAACTCTATCAGTATATCCAGGGTCACTCTCTAGAGGGATCAACAAATGAGATGAGCGCGTTGTTGTACGGCCACGTAGTTTAATTTCAACTGTACGTGGTGAACTATCTCGACTTAAGAATAAATCTGTAACGCGTGCTAAAGGCCATTGTCCTCGGGGAGCCTTCTCCTTGACTAATACAAGATCTCCAACCGAGGGCACACGCTTTGGATCATTGCCAACAGTTCTCCATGTACGTAATGACGCAAGGTATCGTTCATGCCAGTGTTTCCAGAATATTCTGGCAAATCTATCACGAAGTAGAAGTTTGTTACGAATAACTTTAGAATCAACAGCAAAGTAATCAAAAACATTATCAGTAGGTGGAGATCCATATAAAAAGTCACTAGGGCTTATAGCTGATGAATCATTTGGGTTGTCAGAAGAAGCAGTTAAAGGACGCAAATTCATTACAGCTGCATACTCTACTAGAGCTGCTTCCAACTGGGATCTCGTAAACTTACGACCATGACACAATATTCGCAAACATGTTTTGGCTAGTCGAACTAGGCGCTCCCACCACCCACCCCAATGTGGGGATCTTGCTGGTATGAATTTCCATGTAACAAGGTGACTTGGGAATCTCATAGTTGAAAATTTGGTGAATGTTCGAGCATTATCTGAGTATAACTCAACAGGATACAAAGGTGGTATACATCGGGCTGAGAATTTTCGTATAGTAAGATGTGTATTGGCTGCAGAACCATCATCAACCAACTCAAGATGTACAGCTCTTGTAGCTGCACATGTAAACAATAAACACTGAACCTTAGTGTTATTTTCTAAATACAAGGGTCCAAAAAAGTCAAGTCCAGATTTAGTAAATGGCGCTATTGGTTGACTTCTAAATGGCTGAAGATATGATTCTGAAGTATCATAAGGTTGAGCTCGGTAACGAAGACAAGGTTTGCAATTATAAATCAATTGACGTACCAACGACCTTCCATGAGGTATCCAATATTTTCTTCTAACCTGAGCTAAGGTTGCTTCAGCACCTTGATGCATAATACAACTATGAATATCATATACAATAAGTTTAGTTAGGTAACTTCTACAAGGAAGTATAGGAAGTGGAGGCTCATTGGTACGAGGCTTCAACATAAGTAAATTATTCATAACTACTGGATGAAGGCGCCAAATGGAGGAGCTCTGACTTAAATTGTTCGAATTAGACTTCAGTGACTTGATTTCTTTTACATAATGGCGATGTTGTTCTATCGAAATAAGGTAGTTCAATGAATAACTATGTTCAGAACCAGACAAAGATCCTTTTATCATTGATTTTGGATTCTTTATATTATGTACAAATCGGAATATCCAGGCTAATATCCTAACAGGTTTATTAATGTTTGAATAATCCTCTAGCTTCAGTAAAGAACATTCTGACAATGGTTCTATGGCTTCAATGGTTAAAAGTTGAGGAGGGGGTGTAGGCTCAATTGGCCATGATGACTCTGGATATCTGAGAAACTCAGGTCCATTCAAATATAAGCAATTTACTGCCAACCTAGATAGGCTACACCCACGCGAAGGAATATCTGTGGGATTTTGGGTTGTGGAAACATAACGCCACATTGCTGATTCTGTATTTTTGTTTATTTCAGAGAGTCTATTATTTACAAAAATATCCTTTTTGGCTGAACCTTTGCGAATCCAGAATAAGGCACAAAGTGAATCAGTCCATAGATGCATCCTATAAGGTTTACATATCTCTTTATTAATATGGTTGGCAAATCGACTACCCAGTAGGCAAGCCATAAGCTCAAGGCGGGGTGTTGAAAGACCTGGTTTGCGTGGGGCAGCTCTAGATTTCCCATAGAACAATATTGGTACTCTATTGGGGTGAGCTATATAGGCCAAAAATGCATAGGCAGAAGAAGAAGCATCGCAGAATATGTGTATGGAACAATCCTGAGAAAAGTAGACACAGCGTGGGAAATATATTACCATTCCAGCCTCTGACAACCACTTTGACCATTGACATTGCAGAGGCTCTGTGTTGTGGAGAATCTTCCTAGCCACTTTTTACTTGGAGAAAAACACTTCCTGTACGAGCCCACACTTTATACAGTGTAATAACAGTTTTATTGTAATTATATGTTACACACAGTTATTAATTAGAGACAATCACAGAATGCAATTATTAACGGGTGGGAGACACTCGTCAGAAATAGTGTTTCCACCACGGCTATTTCTCTATCCCCGCTCTCTGAGGGGAAAGAGTCAACACTGGGGCCATAATGGAAAAACTACTTTGTCTTATCAATTATCATCTCTGCCATTCCACGTGGCGCGGGCGGTGGCATTCTGTGATTGGCTCGCTCCTTCCTACATTACAAACCCATCACCATTAACCAAATAATAACATCCCTAGTACTAGTTGGGAGATTACCAAGATGCCCTTTCTTCAATTTCCTATTTATATTATTAATATTGAATCTAAAGTCGTTATATTGAATGGGGCGAGCCTTAAGGTCCTTTACAACGTTTCGAGAGAGGATAAAATTACTTTGTTATGTATATCATCATTTCTTTCGTTACAAACTCCCCCCAAAGTTAAGCTTGCTAAACTTTCAACAACAAAAAAAAACAAAGAAATGATTTGTACCAAAACTATAAAGCCACCTTATGTTAAGATCAATTAAATTTAGCAATGATTATATTAGATATACCACACCACACTATTTATATTTTGTTTATTTTGATGGCTTCCAGCCAGTCAACTATTCGCCAAATCATTCCCGGTACCGGAGTTCCAGTATGGATGGTAAACTTCCATGAACATTTCTTGGGGCCCATGTCGCCTACTGGTTTCATTTCGCTCACGCAAAATGATAAAAACTTTTACAAAATTCAACGACCAAAAGGCTAAAGGCTTGCAGCAGTAGGACAAAACTCAGTCCAAAATAACAACTAAAAAAAAAACAACTAAAATTAACAAAGTGATTAAGAAAAGAGCTGACAACTCATCGCTGTTATCACTATTGGTGTCATTTAAATTCTGTATGAGTCTGCTTTCGTCAAGGTATCCTTGGCAACTTGGTCATACTCCCGCGTACCCGCTAGGCTCCACCATATATATCTGGGGACCGACATCGGCCCCTACAGCCGCCAGGGTTATAGTCGTCAAACGGCCGTATACCCGAGTACAGGGAGCGAGGGTGTACGTATTGGCGAACTTCCAATGGAACGCGGACTCCGTAGGATTCCCGGTAATCCGCCGTCTCATCCCGCGCATAATCCACGAGCATTAAATAGTCTGTTAGTAACCCAGCGACCGAGGCACCAACACCTTCCTCTAGGTGGAACAGACGGGTTATCGACTGCACATCCGTTTTGTGGAGTTTCGATTGGATGAATTTCTCGACGGCCAGAATGACTCCATCGCTTCCCCGTAACGCCACAGTATAAATCTACTGTACCCATTGCGCCCCGAGACTTAAACCCTTCATTGGGGCAGGGGGTAACAACGGTTCAACAAGGAACTTCGACGTTTCAACAGAGTCTGGAGGGGCGGATGTCATCAGATCCAGATGTATGACCAAAGACATCCCGCAGAGGCAACGTGCTGCTAGAGGAGACTATGGAACCAACAGAACTCCATCGAAGATTCAAGAGGGCTGAAAGAAGGTTCTTTGGAATTCAAACTATGGTAACTCCTAGTGACTCGGCGCAATATGGTGAGGATTATGACTTTATTAATAGGTACTGTAGGCATTTAGTTTCGTGTGGAGAGGTATCGCGGTCACAGGAAATCCAAGCAAGGGTTAAAACCCACCTGGAGGAGATCCGCAGAAGTACCTCTCCAAGCGCTGCCGGGGAAAGCCAAAATGCCCTAATAGGAAACGAGGAAGGGATACAACCCCTAGCAACGGCCGAAGGCGAAATTCCTCTCTTGAACCCAGAAGATTCTGTATCACAAATTGATGTAAGTAACCAGGGGGATTATCTGGGGGGAAGTAAGCTTAGGTCTGCTGCGGGATCTACCCGGTCCTCAGAGATAATTAGGTATAGGCAGCAGGTGGAGGGAGAGGATAAAATAAAGGCCCTTAAAGATCGGGAAAACAAAATAGAATGGGAACGTAAGGAACGTAGACGAGAGCGTGATGAACAAGATGAGTGTGACAAAATAGCGAGATAAATTAAATTAATAGAGGCTGAAAATTATATATCCCAATTGCAATCCGAGACTAGTAGTGGTAAACAAACCCAACCGAGGGAAATGGTTACAATGGACACATTAACCTATGTAAACCGCATCTCAGAGATTGACAGTGTCTTGACCCGTGAAACGCCAATGTACCACAAACCCGATAAACAAACATGTAGATCAGTTAAGATTATTAGCCCTATAACAGCAGAGAATCCCCCAGGTACAGTAGGATTTATTCCAAGGACATTTACTACACCAAATAAAGGGGCGGGTGAAATTGAAAATATTTTACATAATACAGATATTTATCAACCAATGAAAACACAAGACCAACTGCAAGGTTGTGATAGGGGTGCTAGTAATGCTAGGCCAAGATCTAATTCCAGTGACGGTTTTGTATTGCGACCAAAGAGTACAATAAGTAGGCCTAATCAGAAATCAGGTATCGATAGGAATTATGAAAACGTACAGTATTATACTGTAGATGACCATAGCCGTCACCCCGTAGGCCTGAGTACATATGATGATGCGGTTAGTGAATGTGAGGAAACCTGTACCGGTAACCCAATCATCTGAAGCTGAGCAAAATGATTCTCAGTGTTTAAATCAATTTTCGCGTAACGTACTGGTACCGGTAGCACATCACAATACAAGTAGGCCTGCGCAAAATATAGTACCAATAACTGCTCCCGTACCAGTGGTAGGCCAAGGTGAAAGCAGTAAATTAGAACTGGGGCTAGCAGTACCGGTAAGCGCTAAGTCAAGTAAAGTACCGGTACCACCGTTAGGAAGAAACCCTTTAGCAGATACTTTTATTCCAACGGACACCCCAATACAGTAGTAGCAGTAGGCATTTGGGAACCAGTTATGAAGTACCGGTTGGTGTAGGCCTGGATAGGAAGATAAATGTAGGCGGTAGGCCTAGCGATGCTACCGGTACCGCGAATACTGCAATATATAGGCCTACCGGTAGTCAACATACAGGTATGTCAGGTAGGCCATTACTAGACCAACAGGCAGGCTTTTCAGTACCATTAAATGTAAGTAATATAAGTAGGCCCATTACCGGTCAAAGTTTTGAAGGGTTAAAATATCCAACCTTGGGGGGATGTAGGCCTAATGGGTCTAGGGTTAGTACCACCAATGACAGTCAACACCCACAATCTACCCAAGCCCCCCCCCCCCCCCCCCCCCTCACCAACCCCATCCTCACCAACCCCCCTACCACAGTCCCCACAAATCACAAATAAACAACAATTACCCCCTCAATCATTGTCATCTCCCTCACAACAACAATGTGACGGGATCCAGGGAGGATCCCGGTTTATCCGGTTTTTAATCTACGCGTCCCCGCCGTGTGTGAAAAGTGAAAGAGTTTGTTGATCGTTGTATATAGTCCTTCGGGTATAATAGTATAAATGAATAAATGATACACGGAATTGACAATAGAATATTGATGGTAAACGGAAGGCGGGTATCGAAGACGGTGATTAAAGTCCCGGTACTTCCCTAGCTAAACTAACCTAACTATACTGATTAACTGACACATTGAGCCGTGAGTTGTCTCCCATCATTTCATCGTCTCCTTTTCGTAGTTGTACCGGTTCGAAGGACCATTTGGTTATTTTAGAGAGATGAAAATATTTAATGACTTTATCGTACAGAATATTTAATACAAGAAACGTCACGATTACACCGAAATTATAAAGTATGAATTTACTGTAACAATTAGTATATGAATTTAATTGAATGAATGAGCAGGAGATCCAAAATCCTTATAATTAAAATGCCATTTAGTAATTAGTTCTGGTTGACCCCTTATATTGCACATACTGTACTAACTACTGCACTGTTAGTATTTGACCCTTTATTCTATTAAATCGCATCAGGGATCCCATTGAGAGACTGCTACGTGGAAATCAGAATGGGTTCCGTAAAGGTCGTGGGACCATGGAGCCCATTTTGGCACTTAGAAGGATAATTGAAGAGTTATCAAAAAAGAAAGACAGGCATCTGGCTGTTATCTTTGTTGACTTCTTCAAGGCCTTTGATTCAGTCTCTCGCTCACGTATGTTCAGCATACTTTCATTATATGGGATTCCTGATGAAATTATTGCAGCAATCAGATCAGTATACGATGGTTCGACAACATTTGTGTCTACTGTTGACGGTGACACAGAACCATTTGAAGTGTTATGGGGCGTACTCCAAGGAGACACACTTGCACCATTCTTGTTCATTATTGTGGTTGACTATGTTCTACGCATGTCCTTAGATCATCATAATGATGATGGGGTGATGATAACTCCACCTACTGGCTCCAGAAGTCGAGGAAATCCTGCCAAGTACCTAACTGATCTAGACTTTGCTGATGACTTAGGAGTACTCTCAGAATCATTAGAGGGAGCCCAGCGGCTCCTCAGCTCATTAGAACATGCTGCTTCTAGTGTTGGTCTTTTTATTAACTCCAGAAAGACCAAAATTCTGACAGTTAACTTTGAAAGTCCTCAGCAAGTCTCTGATCGGATGAGCATAAGCTCAAAGGATGGTATACTTGAGCATGTGGACGACTTCTGTTACCTGGGATCATGGATCCGGAAGTCAGGTGAGGACCTTCGAATACGTAAGGGAAAGGCATGGGCAGCCTTGAATAGGCTTTCCAGGATTTGGAAGTCACCTAGAATTAATCGGAAACTTAAGGTCCGATTATTTAGAGCAGCAGTAGTTCCAGTACTCCTCTACGGGAGTCCATGCTGGGCTCTAACTGCTGAGGACACCAAATCTCTGGATGGCACATTCACAAGAATGCTACGCCGGGTACATTGTGTCAAGTACAATGCACACATCTCCAACCAGACACTATATAACATTGGAGGTGTCTCATTGGTTCCCCCAAGCTTGACACTAGAACAAAATCGCCTCCGCTTTGCAGGACATTGCTTTCGCCGTGAGGACCAGCCAGTTCATAATCTTGTACTTTGGCAGCCTCATGGAGTGAATAAGCATGGTGGACAGCCCATGACTTTCTTGAGACGCATCTTAAAGGACACTGGCCTTAAAGATGCGGATGATCTAGCAAATGTCATGGGTGATAGGGAGTTGTGGCGGTGCAATTTTGTTGACAAGCCGGCACAGCATTCTTAAAAATGCAGCTGCAATGCAGCATGCCGATCCTAGTAGTAGTAGTAGTAGACCCTTTATTCGGCACATACTATTTACTGTAAGTACTGTATATCTTGACTAATTAACAGGCGCGTATGCTAGTGCTAATTAACACAATGTAGGTACTGAATAATCGAACTAAATATCAATCTACTGTACAATTGTAGACAAACTTGTCATAGACTTAACCCTATTAGTACCGGGCTATAAAATGTTGTACAAATACCGGGAGGGGGTCATATTGACCCCCCCCTCTAAAATCTACAAATATTTACGAAAACGTCTGATTTGTTGTTTGTACGTAGGTATCACTTGTCTGGATCCGACCGAAAAAAAAAATTTTCGAAAAAATGTACTGGGGTGGTTATATTGCAGCACCAAAATTACAAGTAGTGGACAATTTTCACAAAATTTGAAAGTTACATTTTCGGCTATTTATTTTTCAATACAGGTTTTCTGGGGTGCAAAATACATTGGAAAATATTTAAAAATGATATGATTACTATAAATGGCTGTTTAGTCCTCTCTGCGTAGGAAAAAAATGAAAAAAACAAGTAACCAGCACTTTTCAGTTAGAACACAAAATTTTTAATTCACTTATACGATGCTATAAATTCACATTTTCAGGTTTTCGAGGGCGCTGATTCTAATGGAATACATTTCTAATATGCCAGATCATTGCTACTTGTATTTTTCGGCGTAATTTTCAAATTTTGGTGCTAGCACCAAATTTCGTACTCATCACCAAAAAGTACAAGTTTGCGATGTCCAGTGCTGTTTTTATTGATTCCATCGGATTCAGGACCCTCATAAACCCGTATAACGCAAGAAACAATGTGATACTATCTACTTATCAATTTGCACATTTTCAAAAATTTGGTGCTGGCACAACAATTTTCACCCACCGGCGAAAAATACAAGTTTGAGAACTCTTATGAAATTTTTACTGATTCCATTGAATTCAGAACCATCACAAACCCGTATAATGCAAGAAACAAGGTGACACAATCAATTGATATATTTGATGGTTTTCAAAATTTGGTGCTAGCACCACATTTTGCACCCACATCCGAAAAATACAAGTTTGAGATATCTAGTTCGATAATTATATTTTCCATTGAATTCAGAACAGCCATAAACCTCTTAAAACTCAAGAAATAAATTGTCACAAGCTATTTTGTATATTGAATGGATTTTCAAAATTTCGTGCTAGCACCAAAATTTGCACACAGCACCGAAAAATACAAGTTTGATACGCTTGGTGCAACTCGTATATATTTCATCGAATCCAGAACCCCAAAAAACCCCAATTGCGTAAAAAACAAGTTTCAAACAATCAATTTACAAAATTGACTTATTTCAAAATTTGGTGCTGGCACCAAAATTTGGCACCCATCGAAAAAAACAAGTTTGAAATTTCTAAATCAATTTATATGAATTCCATCCAATTTCTAACACCAAAAAACCGGTGTAAATCAAAAATAGAGATGTTACAATTCATATTTAATGAAATGTAATTTTCAAAAAACGTCTCAAAAAAAGTACCAAAAGTAGGGTTAAAAAATGGTGCTATAACTCGAAAAGTACCCAATATTTTTGAAAACGGTTTTCACTACCATGAAGACAATAGATTTTTAGGAAAAGTCATAAAATTTCAGATTCCCAACTGCGTTTGTTTCAGAATTATAATAAAAAAACCACGGGGGGGTCATATTGACCCCCCCCCCCCCGGGTTTAATAGGGTTAATATTGGCGAGTTCAACTGTATAATATAATTACCACAATGCCTGGCGTTATCTTGTCAATCTTAAGGTCCTCTGGGAAGCTGGGAGCGAAAATCAGTTCGCACTTAGTTGGCTTGATTGTGAGCCCTAGCATGGCTGCCTGTGCGATGACTTGGTGTAGGCCTGCGGCTACTTTGGAAGCATTCCCTCCGAGTGTTCCGTCATCTAGATACCAGATATTTATGGGGGTTGTTATGTTTGTCACAACCTCATGGATGTCATTGCTAAAGAGGAGAGATGCCAGGGGATCACCTTGTTGCACACCATCATCTGAGGGGATAATGGTGTCCCGGTAGAACAGGTGAGATGGCTGCTCATAAGCCTGATAAGCTAGGTTATACAGGGGCGGGAGGTTGTTTAGAATAGACTTGAGGACATGGCTGCGATTTATGCTATTAAAGGCATTTGCAAAATCAACCTTTACCAAGACATTGGCTTCCTGTGATTCCTGGAGGAATCACCTACCGCTATGTACTGCTGCCTCAGCTCCTCTGGCTGTACCAATGTCGAGTTGATGTGGTGCTAGTTGGAGCCCTGTGTTCTGCATTGCTATCCTGCAGCATGTCTTTGCAGTGAGCCTGCGTATGGTGCATCCCACTGCAATCGGTCTGACTCCGCTGGTGAGCTTGGAGAAAGCACATAGTTTGGCTCCATAAACGAAGGGTAGCACTCCTTGGGGGACAACACCTTTCACCATCATGTTGGCTACTAGGATCGGCATGCTGCATTGCAGCTGCATTTTTAAGAATGCTGTGCCGGCTTGTCAACAAAATTGCACCTCCACAACTCCCTATCACCCATGACATTTGCTAGATCATCCACATCTTTAAGGCCAGTGTCCTTTAAGATGCGTCTCAAGAAAGTCATGGGCTGTCCACCATGCTTATTCACTCCATGAGGCTGCCAAAGTACAAGATTATGCACTGGCTGGTCCTCACAGCGAAAGCAATGTCCTGCAAAGCGGAGGCGATTTTGTTCTAGTGTCAAGCTTGGGGGAACCAATGAGACACCTCCAATGTTATATAGTGTCTGGTTGGAGATGTGTGCATTGTACTTGACACAATGAACCCCGCGTAGCATTCTTGTGAATGTGCCATCCAGAGATTTGGTGTCCTCAGCAGTTAGAGCCCAGCATGGACTCCCGTAGAGGAGTACTGGAACTACTGCTGCTCTTAATAATCGGACCTTAAGTTTCCGATTAATTCTCGGTGACTTCCAAATCCTGGAAAGACTATTCAAGGCTGCCCATGCCTTTCCCTTACGTATTCGAAGGTCCTCACCTGACTTCCGGATCCATGATCCCAGGTAACAGAAGTCGTCCACATGCTCAAGCATACCATCCTTTGAGCTTATGCTCATCCGATCAGAGACTTGCTGAGGACTTTCAAAGTTAACTGTCAGAATTTTGGTCTTTCTGGAGTTAATAAAAAGACCAACACTAGGAATGTGCCATCCAGAGATTTGGTGTCCTCAGCAGTTAGAGCCCAGCATGGACTCCCGTAGAGGAGTACTGGAACTACTGCTGCTCTAAATAATCGGACCTTAAGTTTCCGATTAATTCTCGGTGACTTCCAAATCCTGGAAAGACTATTCAAGGCTGCCCATGCCTTTCCCTTACGTATTCGAAGGTCCTCACCTGACTTCCGGATCCATGATCCCAGGTAACAGAAGTCGTCCACATGCTCAAGCATACCATCCTTTGAGCTTATGCTCATCCGATCAGAGCCTTGCTGAGGACTTTCAAAGTTAACTGTCAGAATTTTGGTCTTTCTGGAGTTAATAAAAAGACCAACACTAGAAGCAGCATGTTCTAATGAGCTGAGGAGCCGTTGGGCTCCCTCTAATGATTCTGAGAGTACTCCTAAGTCATCAGCAAAGTCTAGATCAGTTAGGTACTTGGCAGGATTTCCTCGACTTCTGGAGCCAGTAGGTGGAGTTATCATCACCCCATCATCATTATAATGATCTAAGGATGATCATGTTGGCAACTGAGGTTACTCCTTTCAAGAGGTCTGTTGCTGTATCACCCACGGAGAAGGAGCAGAGGTCTTTCAGATGTTGAGGTCTGAGATTATCTGGACCTGCCGCGGAGCCTTCGGGAAAGGCTTTAATTGACTTACGGATGTCGGTGTAAGAGAGCTCAAGGATTGGGGCTTTGGCATCAGCTATTGATGTTACCCCAATATGATCTTCAGGTGGTCGGGTCGGGTGTAGGGCTATGAGTGCATCTAGTGTTGCCTAGTTGGCTGGTGCTATGGTGGCTGATGAAGATGCCAGGTGGGCTGCTGCCTTGATATTACCTTCCTCTATTTTTGAAGAGATGAGTAACCCCAAAAAGTCTTCTTGTCGTTGTGTGTGTTTTTGTTTGGTGGGTTTAGGTTTGTTATGATGTTGCTGTTGTTCAGGTACTGGGAGAACTAGAGGCTCCTGTGATTCACATAGCTCCATGAATTCGTGCAGCTGGTCCTTGACCTTACTTGTCAGGGATTTCTCCAATAAACCGGGGTTTCGCTTTCTCCGTTTGTGTACTTGGGGGGGAATCCTCAGGCTATAAGGGAAGGCTGTAAGGTTTAGCCACTCATGCATGGAGTTATGATTGACTACTGCTTTGCATAGCTTGGTGTAACATGTTGAGGCCAGTTGTCTTGCTCCCCGGGGGATGCGTGTAAGTGTCCTAGTGAGGAGAAGAACTTTAAATACTTTTAAGTAGTCATTGGTGGATGTATTGCTGGCAGATTCCGCTTCAGTTAGTGAATTGTGGGGTGCTGGTGCTGGTATAAAGAGGGTTTGTATAGGTTGAGGCTCCGCAATGGTGCCTGAGCCTGGACAGACGCGACCATTTGTGGCATTATGCTTGTGGAGTCTCCCGTTGCTGGTGACAGAATATGTTTTCTTGCAGGATGGACAGGTGGATTGGGATGTTGAGATAATAGAGGATGTCTGTGACTGTTGTTGTGATGGTTGTTGTTGTGAGGGAGATGACAATGATTGAGGGGGTAATTGTTGTTTATTTGTGATTTGTGGGGACTGTGGTAGGGGGGTTGGTGAGGATGGGGTTCGTGAGGGGGGGGGGGGGGGTGGGGGCTTGGGTAGATTGTGGGTGTTGACTGTCATTGGTGGTGTTTTTGTCAGGTGGTGTAATTGATTGAATAATGTCGCTGTGGTCTGCTGGGTGGTGGATTGGATTTGTCCCCATGGGGCTGGGGCTGGGGAAGTCATTGCCCTGGCAAGGGTTGGAGTGAATGGGGAGATTGGGATGGATATGATTACCTGGTCTAAGAGTTTGCTCCTGTGGGCAGGGGGGTGGGTGGTCTGGTTGGCTGTTTCCTCCTTTGATAAGGATGGATTTCGTTTTCACTTGGGAGTGGAGATGCTTGCGGAATGCCTGAATGGAGATGTCGTTCACACCTGAGAAGGTTTTGGACTGTAGGATTAGCTGTGCAAATTTGCATATGTAGATACCACATTGAAAATTGTTGAACTGGAGCTTTGGGAGTGGCGGAAATATAAGAAAGTCCCTTGTTGGAAGGTTGAATCTGCGTGCCTCGAATGACAACCAATTCATAATGTCATTGATGACTGGTAGGTTTAGTGTTCCGAGAGAGTCACAGTATCTAAGCTCCCATGTCTTTGGCGAAAATGAGAGCAAGGACCAATGCCCGTTGTTGTGGATGGGAAAGAGCAGGTAGTTAAGTTGAAAAGGGTTGTCGGTGTTCCATTGTTTCAAGGATTCATAGCCTGCCTTTCTGCGAAGGATGTAGAGTATTTGAGTACTGTAAACCCGGGTTTGGGGTGGATATTCTCTGGAATAAAGTCGTAGAAAACCTTCTATTATGTTGTCAGTTACCCAATTCTCGGCGTCTAAGCTGCTAATGTCATCCTCTGAGATAGTGAAGCCTTGGAAGTCATAGGTGTCAATGTTGGTGGGTGGGACATCGTTCATGAGGACTGATTCTGTGAGGTCTATGTAGCTGGGTTCATCTGCCATAGGTGGGGAGGGTCGTCTAATGTATTGAGCTGAGGGACAGGGAATGAAATGAGAATACAGTAGAACAGAGTGCAGTAGAATGTTATCGCTACTGGGGAGTCAGGTGGAAATAGTTGATTGAAACAGGTGTAAAACTGATGAGACAGGCAGTAAAATTAAATACACAAAACAAGAGCTACACAGTAGTTACAGGTGTAAAAGAAATCAATGGGACAGACAACAAATTTAAATAAGTGAAAAGCAAGCGGGACAGACAACAAAGTCAAATATACAGAATATATATGTGATTTCTGATAATCAGATGATAATTACATACAGATGTATAATATGGTGCCAGACTCGATAATTCTCGTGAAGGCAAGCAATGGCATTCAGAGGCAGGTGAAGCAATAATGAGACATGATCAAACAAAAGTATTAAACTGGGGGATCTGTATATAGTAGTATCAGTCGTGTGTAGTATCGATTGATCGAGAATCAATGACAGTAGTATATGTTTGTATAAATAGATTGAACAGACAATGAATGACAATGACTCAACAGTTGAGTGAATTTGAAAGTGATAAGATGAAGTAATAACGTCAACTCACCAACTTTTCAAACAGCTACGCTCCGCGGTTTTGATATGACTTGAATGGATGGAGGAGACCTCGGCCCGGTTGAAGGCGAACCCGGCCCAGGTGAAGATGAACTTGGCCTGGATGGAGGCGAACTCGGGGCAGAAGACGGCGAACTCGGCTTGGATGAAGGCGAACTCGGCCCGGATGAAGGTCAACTCTGCCTGGATGAAGGCGAACTCGGCCTAGATGAAGGCGAACTCGGCATGAGTGGAGGCAAACTCGGCCTGGATGGAGGCAAACTCGGCCCGGAGGAGGCGATCTCAGTCCGGGTGAAGGCGAACTCGAACTGGGCGAAGGCGAACTCGGCCTGGATGGGGGCAAACTCGGCCCAGGAAAAGGCAAACTCGCCCTGGATGAAGGCGATCTCGGCCTTGATGAAGGCGAACTCAGCCTGGATGAAAGCAAACTCGGCCTGGATGGAGGCGAACTCGGCCTGGATGGAGGCAAACTCGGTGCGCGAGAAGGCGAACTCGGCCTGGGTGAAGGCGATCTCGGCCTGGATGGAGGCGAACTCAGTCCAGGATAAGGCGAACTTGGCTTGGATGAAGGCGAACTCGGCCTGCATGAAGGCGAACTCGGTCTCAGCCTGGATGGAGGCGAACTCGGCCCGAATGAAGGAGAACTCGGCCTGGATGAAGCTGAACTCAGCCCCAATTATGCTCCAATAAAATCCACCCTCGGTCTTATCTCGGTCTTATCGAAGGCAGACTCAGCCCCGATAAACGTTACTAAACTCCAGCCGTAGGAAGTAGAAATCAGCCCCTATGACAGTATGAAGCAAGCCCGTCTATTTACAGTACCATAAGCAATAGTATCAGCAATCAGTCCGTCAGTTTTAGGCATGATGTACTCAAGTATTTGTATAAGTGTCATATCTCTGCGTAATATTTAGAGCGTAGCACCATGTAATAAAAATCAATATATATCAATATCAATAATCAATATATAAATTTGTAGTAATATATTTTCTCCTGAACAGGTTAAATTAAATCTTTCAACATTTCAATCTTTCAATTTAGAATCTAGAATGGATCTTTGTAGCCACTAATTTTTATACTGTTACCTCGACTTACCAGGTGAGTTGTCCATTAGAAATGTTTCAGAAAATGTAAGTATGTCAAATTTGTTGTCAATTGTCAATAAAAAATCAGTTATGGCAGATAAATTGGCTGGTAAACTACGGCAGTTAAACTGAAACACAGAAAGCGAAGGATTATTGTCTGTAAATTTATTTTCGTTATTAAACATTAGGTATGAGCCACAGGGTAAGTGATATTGATCGGTGCATAGACTACAAGTTATTATACTATCAGTAGGATCGAATCTAGAATAGCAAAAATTACAGAAGTCGGGGGTGTGAGACATGGAACAGTAGAATGCGGGGAAGGAGGAGGAAGGGGGGGGGGGGGGGGGTTACAACAATATATCCTAGAGTTTACGTAGACAACAAGAAAACACGCACTAAAAGTAACACAGAATGACCTACGTGAGGTACCGATAAATTATTCCGCTACACTGCACTAACATAAGGAAAAGCCTCTACTGAGCTTTATAATGTAGCATTAAAAACTAGTCCTAATTAACGAATATATAGTGGATATTGTTACAGTTCTAAATTGGACTTATTCTGAGATGTAATTAGTATAAAATTAGAGTGACCCATCATGGCAGTAAACAACCATCGAGTATGGACCATCCACCAACCATCTAGATATCAGTTTCGGGATTATAGATGATCGGGGTAATACTTGAGCGCAATCCACGAATGGAAGTGTTTGGACCGTGGTCGCCGGGAGATCCATGGACCGGGATGCCGACGTTGGAGGATTCGTTAACAGCTTCCTCGTTAGGAGTAGCGGGAGGACTCCGCTTAAAAGTATCGAGATCGGAAAGGGTGTAGATGAGTGTTGGTTTGTCGGCGAGTTTATGTTTAACGAAGACACTCCAATTTCACTCCGATCACGATTTTTTAAGGGATTTGGCCTCACGTAGGATTGCCGACCGTCGAGTGGTTAAGTGCTCAGATGCGTAAAATCCACAAGGAAGATCGCCTTTATGGGAGAGGATATAATTCCGCAATGAGTGGCGAGTAAATTGAATTATTATCGGTCGAGGTGTAGGCTGGCTAGTCGTCTTAGTTGGTTTAGACTTTGGTTTGGGACCGAGGCGGTGTAGAAGGTCGACATCCTCCACTACACCGAGGGATGTTAGTAGGGTTCTAACCGTTTGTTCATCTCGTTCGTTTGAAGACTCAGGAAGGCCATGCAACAGTAGATTGTTACTATGCAGATATTGCAGTATGTTGTCATTGTCATTGGTTAGTGTATCTAAGTCGCGCCGCAGTAATGAGTTTTCTTTTTTCAGTATCTCGTTTTGAGATTGAACCTTTTGGAGTTCAGACTTGATATCTTTCAGGTCGTCACTCAACGATTGGAAGTGAGAATCTGTGACGGGATCCAGGAAGGATCCCGGTTTATCCGGTTGTTTAGTTCACGCGTCCCCGCCGTGTGTGAAAGATAAAAAGAGTTCGTGTCGTTCGTCGTATATAATAGTCGGTTGTACGGGTATATAGATATAGCTATGGATATAGATAATGTTGTTGTATATGGAAGGCGGGATACGGTAATTAAAGTCCCGGTCCTTCCCTAGCTAAACTAACTAACCTAACTAGCACCAATATGATACTGAGATAACTGAACTGAAATGATTACTGCCAACTGGCTATATTGCACGGGTTGGCCTTGTTACTCTACCTAATCGATGCCTTTCCCCCCTCTGATTGGTTGATACCCTTGTTGGCGCCCTTTGGAGTGTTTCCGTTCACTCCACCTGTTCTCTCTGGGTTAGGGGTTTGGCCCCTGACCCTCATTGTGTTTCTCCTTCCCATTTTATTGGGGTGACACGAGTTGGTGATTACCCAATCTCGTGGCCCCCAATATTGCTTATCGGCTTAACTTTATGGGGTGTTAGCGGGATTGAATAAGCTAACACTCCCCCCCATGCTATCTTCCCGGTGAGAAGATAGCATCCACCTTAAGTGCGCTACAATCCCGCTGGATCCCGATCTAGTATCGGGTGTGGGGTGGAATTCTTTTCTCTCGGAGCCGGCTTTCCAGGCCGCTCCCTATGGGTATGATAACGCTACCCTGTATGCCTGGCGTCCCATGTCGGGCCGATCGCGCTCACCTCTCACGCGACTTTTGTTTCCCCAACACTTTCGCCCTATCTCTTCTCCACTCTCGCCCTAACTTTCTCATACCCTCGGACCTCCTCGTCCCTCACTCAGCCTCTTATTCTCCCCCCCCACACTAGAATTGCGTCCGCACTCTCTCCGCACTTCGCACTATTACTTCGTCTCTCTCAACCCCACTTCGACTACCTCATCCCTTCTGACGAATCTCCCCCCCCCCCCCTCTTGTGCCTTCGCACTCAAGAAGTGTGAAATCGTCTGGTGTCTCGTCCATAGTGCCATAGTCAGTTATCCCCCCAGTCCCAGTAGCTAATTGAGAAAGGTTGTATGACTATAGTACTTACTCCGAACGTATATTTTATTGCTAAACTACTGATCACTGCGTACGTACATATAATTGCACTTATTTAATTATTTGCATTAGCTTAATTTGTACTTAATAGTTCGTACGTCCCACGCGGCGCCTTCCAGGCGTACCACGTCCAAGTCTCAGTTTCTCTCCCCCGGCCCTGGGAACCTATCTGTTCCTCTGGGGATAGTTCCCCCTGGCGTCCTCTTCCCTGGGTCGTTTCTTGGTTACCACCGCTCCTCTGGGATCCGCTTTCTGCTTTCGGACTTTCGCCGCCACCTCCCTGCTGATTCCGGTTGTTGGCTCCTTGGGCGCTGGTGTTATTAGTGCCCGATATCGCTTCGCCGGTGGCCCCTCAGAATGGCCCTGTTGTCTCCCTCTGGTGGCGTCCCATAGGATCATCTTCATTGCTCGCGGCACGTGCTCCGCCAAGAAATCCCTAAACTCCCCTCGGTTCTGTGGCGTCCACCTGTCCAAATATCTTTGTGTGTTCATCACTCCAGCATACGACGCCGCCGTTGCTACCTCTTGATAGGTAAACGGTAGCCTCCGCTTTATGATTTCCATGTGAGCCTCCTGATTGATAAGGAAGAAACCCCACTTGAACTCCTGGGCCTTCATGCGCTGGCGCGTCATGGCCCCGACGTCGGCCCACTCCTCGAATCTCCTGAACTTCTCTTCGTCGTCCATCCAGTCGCATTGGCGTCCGTAGTGTCCCCGAAAGTTGCACTTTGGACATCGGTTATGCAACCGTGGACACGCCCCCATCCTGTGGCTCGGCTCTCGGCAGTAGAGACAAAAGGTTCCCTTTTGGAACCGGTGCAAGCAGCTCTTTTCCTGGTGGGTCTGTCTCCCACAGTAGTCACAGCCGAGTACCAATGTCTCCCGCCCCACGTCGTCTTTCGTCCCAAGCGATCTCCGCGGTCTGTGGAGTCGCTGGTAGGCGAACTTCTCCATGTTGGTGTCTCTGTCTATGTCGATCTCTCCGCCTCTCTCGGGCATCGTCTCCCCGAATACTATCCGTGGTGCCGTCCCCGGTTGCTCGCCCAACCTGATAGTGCTCCCCGCGAAATCCATCGCTGGCTCCTCGTGCACCCAGGTCTGCTTGCCGGATCTGTTCCAGAAGGCCCTCGCCCCACTGGCCGTCACCACCCTTCCGCCAACCCAGTCCGTGTCCGAGTGGCCTATCCTCTCGATGGGTGGCATCTCTCCAAACTCGTCGTCGTCCTCCTCCTCCTCTGGCAGTGGCTCCAACCCCGGTATCCCGATGGATCCACTATGTCCCTTCCCGCCTTGGCTCTCACCCGTGGCTCTCCATCCCTCTAGTTCCCTTAACTTCCTTGGCGGTTGGTCGCCTTCGGCGCCCGCTGGTATGGGCATCTCTTGCAACCCCAACGTCGACTGTTTCGGTGATCCCACCGTCCATCCCAGCTCTCGCCCTAGAGACTCCCCCGAACTCCCTGACGAAGTCCAATGAAGTTCGTCTAAGCCTGCCTGTTCCTCGAAGCCGTAACTCTGTGTCCTGGCCTCCTCTTCCCTCTCCTCTGCTTCTAACCTCTCTCGTCTAGCGACTTCTTCCAGTCGCTTTGCTTCTCGTCTATCCGTTTCTAGCTGCTCCCATCTCTGATACGGCGTATCTGTCTCCCCGTCTACCAGATGTCGGCTGTTGTAGTACACCGACTCGCCCTTCAGCCCCGGGTGGTCTACCAGACCGTCGAAGGCCATTTTAAAGGCTCTCCTGTAGCTTAGGGGTGATCCCGATAACAGAAATGCCGCTGGTTCCCTCTCGATAACCACGGTCATAAATAAGTTAAGCAAACTTATCATCATCCAGTCTTCCTGCAGGATATATCGCTTCTGATATACCTTTATCGCTCCTCTGCGGAATTGATATACCTCTTGCTTTCCCGGTCTCGCTCCCCACTTTAGCGAGTTCGCTAGTTCTGCTCCGTATTCTTCCCTGAACTTCCCCCAGTCCATCGGTTTGTGGCACACGAGCCCCAATAGTTGGCCCATTGCCACTGCCCCGCATTGGCCTGTGTTTTCGACTACCCCCAACCCATCCAGTGCCGTCATAGCCATGAAGACCTTCTGCATATCCAGGAGGTTGGTGGCGTCCGGACCGATGATTCTCTCCGCGTCCTCGCGAATCGCCGATCCTACTTTCGTCATCGACTTCTCTCTTACCAAGACTTGTACCGCTTTCGGCAACTGGTTTAATTTCGGCCCGTCCTTCTTCCCATACGTTCCTAGATCGAATAAGAAGATGTCCCCATTTGGCGCGGCCAAATGTAGGAGTATGGTCCTGGCCGACCCCGCCGATCCTCATCTCGAACCCGCCTCGTCTTCCACAGTTCCCTCGTCATCTAGGATCATATATCCTCCCCTGTTGACGGACTCTATGAATCTCTTCCAGTCCTTCCTCGGTGATTCCCTCGGGTACTTCGGAATCCCGAACTTCGCCTCGTCCCCTTTCACCACGTAGTGGAAGTGTTGGAAGATCGCGTTGTCCAGCGACGGCGTCCCGTAGGTCCCGACCAGCCGCTGTTCGTGCATCTCCCGGAAGTGATCCTGCAGCACTCGTGCCGCGTGACCCCTTTCCAACCTCTCGTAGTATCCTCTCGTCTTCTCTTCTGGATGCCTCTCGGTGAAATCCACCAGTATCTCCTTTCCTCCTGACTCCGCCTTTCTCTTTCTGATTAATTTGCTCGCCATTCCGAACACTCACTCGCTCACCTGTAAGGTGGTGCCTTACCAAGGCGCAATACAGATGAGTGATGTATCTAAGATGTTCTGTACGGTCCGATAATGGCCTATTCCTTACTTAACTGCGCCTTTTAGCCTAAATTATTACTAATTAATTCTAAAGCTAGTAAATACACCCTAATTTCGATTTCTGTCCGTTACTTTTATTATGTTCCAGAATAATAAAAAATAACTCTCTAACTAGCGGTACTACGTACCCTCTAACTCTCTAACTAACAGTACTACGTACCCTCTAACTCTTCTCTAACTAACGGTACTACGTACCCTCTAACCCTTCTCTAACTAACGGTACTACATACCCTCTAACTCTTCTCTAACTAACGGTACTATGTACCCTCTAACTCTAACTCTTCTCTAACTAACGGTACTACGTAGCCTCTAACTCTTCTCTAACTAACGGTACTACGTACCCTCTAACTCTAACTCTTCTCTAACTAATGGTACTACGTACCCTCTAACTCTAACTCTTCTCTAACTAACGGTACTACATACCTTCTAACTCTCTCCTAACTAGCGGTACTACGTACCTCCTAACTAACTAAATCTAGGTACTACGTACCTCTTAACTAACTAACTCTAGGTACTACGTACCTCTTAACTAACTAACTCTAGGTACTACGTACCTCTTAACTAACTAACTCTAGGTACTACGTACCTCTTAACTAACTAACTTCTGCCTACTAACTGCGTACCTACTATGTACTATTATTTTATTTTTTTTATTTTTTTTATTTTTTATGTGTGGGAAGGGCGTCTCGCCCTCAATCCCACCCCCCTCAGTCCAAACTTGGACGACTAAACACATTACTAGCTCCACTAAGGTGCCCCTTCTAACAGACAGCATTTCCCTACAGCTCTCCTGTAGGTTTTTCTGTCCTTCGCACCTATCTTACCACCTATCCGCACTTCTACCGATCGGACTCTTCCATCCTCGTCGGAGTAAGTGCCTACAACTCTCGCCAACCGCCACTGGTTGTTGATGATAGTATCATCCGTAACGATTACGAGATCTCCCTCTCTTAACTCCCTATTTGGCTTCCTCCACTTGCTTCTTTTATGGAGTGTGGGCAGGTATTCTTCGACCCACCTCTTCCAATACTCTGCGCTTATTGCTTTAGCGACTTTCCAACTCTGGCAGGAGTGTATGTCATCTGGGTCTACACCCCTCATATCGATGGTCGCTGGCCTTTCCATCAGGAAATGGCTAGGCGTCAGCACGTCTAGTGACTCAGGGTCATCATTCTCCGGATATAGCGCTCTGCTATTAATGATACCCCCACACTTCGCTAGTACTGTTCTCAAGACGTCCTCTGTGACCATGTGGGTGTTCATTAGCTTCGTCATTAGACGCTTTGAACTACCCACCAGTCTCTCGACGCATCCTAGTGTATGTGGTGCATACGGCGTCCATCTCTCCCACTTTACTTGTCGTCGTCTCATGGCCGCCCTGACTTCCTCCCCTTCTAAGATATCCAAGGCCTCTGCCATCTCATTCTCTGCGCCCACAAAGTTGGTGCCGTTGTCGCTGTATATCACTGCGATTGTCCCACCTTTGCGGTCTCTAAACCTTTCTTAGGCATTAATGAATGCTGATGCGGTTGCATCTTGGGCGAGTTCTATCCCTACCGCCCGCGTGTTGTTACATACGAAGATGATACCGTAGCGTTTCTCCGTGTGCCGCATCACCTTTATCTTTATCGGCCCGAACATGTCCACACCGCAATGCGTAAATGGCGGGTCGTGTTGTCTTACTCTACTCGCTGGTAGTGGTGCCATCTCTTGTATGGCTCGCTCTTTCTTCGCTCGTCGACAGGTCTGGCACTGCCCCACCACCGCTTTTACCTTCTTCCTCAACTGTTTGACCCAAAAGGTCCTCCTTATCTCGGTGAGGGTTCGGTTGGTGCCCCCGTGCAATATCGACTTATGGGAGTCCCAGATAATCTGGTGAACTATTGGCGATCCTGTTGGAATGATGATGGGTTTCGGTGGTACGATTATGCTGTTGTTGTATCCCACCCTAGAGTTCATTACTAGAATCCCGTCGTCATTAAGTTGTGGCGACAGCATGATCAGCTCGCTGTCCCGTCGGAGGTGCTGTTGGTTACCGGCGCGTTCTACCTCGTCGCCATAGTTCTTTCGTTGTTCATAGCGGATGATTGCCTTAGCCGCTCCTTCCAGATCTATGGATGTCTTGATCTTGTCTTTGCCAACTCCCGCGAGGAAATTCCCGAAGGCTCTCCAGTACGCCACTAGTTTCTTGGTCTTATACCAACTAGAACTGTAGCTGAGGAGTTTATGCGTCGGGTTATCGCACAGTTCTCATCTTGGTTGCACGTCCCTAATCTCCCTCACCATCTGGGAGTATATCTCTTCTCCCTCTGAATCTCCCTCTTCTCCCTCTGACACTACTTCTGAGCCCGGGTCCACCTTTCTCATCAGCGGCCAGGCCTCCTTATCGCTCAGAAATTGTGGCCCATGTTGCCACAATACTTCCTTCCTCAAGAAAGTGTGGCGTACCACGCCCCTCGACAACAAGTCCGCTGGGTTCTCGTCCGTTGGGCAGTAGTGCCACCTTTCCAGTTCTGTGGTCGCCCTTATTTCGTCCACTCTATTTGCGACGAATATTGGGTATCTCGTTCTTTCATTATGTAACCAACCAAGTACTACCATGGAGTCCGTCCAGTAGTGTGTCTCCACTATGTTGGGAATGGTATCCACTAGGTAGGCTGTGGCTCTAACTCCTAGTCTCGCAGCTGTCAATTCTAACTTGGGAACTGATGCTGAATCTGGCGGCGTTGACTTTGCTTTGCTAAAGGCTAGTCTGGGCTTATGAGCCCCCTCTCGTTGTACTAAGTAGAGTGCCGCTCCGTACGCCTCCAACGACGCATTGGAGAACATGTGTAGGTCCAGATTCGTCATGTTCCCATCCGGGAAATACACTCGTGGCATGTTGTATGTTCCCATCTTCTCCAAGTCTCCTGTCCACTTACTCCACTGTTTCTTGATTTCCTCTGGTACCTCTACGTCCCACTCATCCTTCAATTTGTATACTCTCTTGAGTATCTGTTTCCCCGTGACTAATAATGGGGATGCTAGGCCTAGGGGATCGTATATCCTTGCTATATACGATACATAGCCCCTCTTCGTGTGGATGTCTGCGCCCTCCTGGCTCAGCTGGTACTTCAGTTCGTCTGTCTCCCTGTTCCACACGATTCCCAATGCCTTCTGTTGAGATTCTGTTCTCTTATTCGCCATGTCCTGCCCTTTGGCTATTGTGGGATTATCCATGGTCGATTCTGGCCTCTTGTCCTCTATCGCCTTGATAAATTCTTCCGAACTGGATTGGAATTTGGTCAGGTTAAAGCCGGATCCTTTTAGGATGTCGCGAACCTCGCGCCCCGTGTCCAGTATCTCCTTAACCGTATTTCCAGACTCCATTCCATCGTCTACGTAGATGCCGCATCGAATCATATCGACGGCTCTAGTGCTGTATCTATCTTCCTTCCCCTTCACTGTGTCTCTGACTGCCATAGTCGTCGTAAATGAAGACGACTTGGCCCCCATGTTTTGTACTACCATCTTATATGCCAGTATTATCGACGGTTCTTCCTCGCCGTTATACCATAAGAAGCATTGACTGTCGCTATCTTCCTCCGTTACACGGACTTGGTTGAACATGCCTTCTATGTCACACGTGAAGGCGTATTTCCCATTTCTAAATCTAAGTAGCACCTCTATGCCCGAGTTATATATGTTTGGGCCTTCTAACAGATAGTCGTTTAAGCATTTTCCGTTGGTCTTTGCCGATGCGTCAACTACCATCCGCAGTTTACCTTTCTTTGGGTCTAAAGCCACGTGGAGTGGCAGGTAATATGTCCTGTCCGTGTTCGGTTCGTCGACCGGTAACTCCACGGCCCATCCTTTCTCGACGTACTTCTTAATCGTTCTGTGGATGTACTCATTCTTCTCGGGGCTCCGTTTTAGTGTTTGTTTCAGCTTGCGGAGTTTCGTGAGTACCATCCCCCTATTATCGGGTAGTGGTATCTTTGGTAATTTCCATACCATTCCTATAGTATACCGCTCCTCATTGCATGTCATCGATTCCTCCACGCTTTGTAAAGCCTGCTTGTCTTCTACCGAGGTCCTGACCCCGGTCTCTTTTAGTCCCTCGAAATCTTGTCTGAGCAGTCTTTTAAGCTGCTCCTCTGCTCCCTCATCACCCATTTCCTGCATTGTTCCCGCGAACATGCATCCTGATGTCTCCGACATCCTAAATGGTATCTTGCTCTTGATTGGGCCACTCAGCGTCCACCCGAATGGTGTTAATATTGCCACCGGGTCACACTGCTTGTCTTCGCCGAAGACCGTTTGCATTCTTTCGTGGGCCGTTGGGCAGTCCATTCCTACTATGATGGATACCTTCCTAACGTCCACGTCTGGGATTGAGAAGTCAATGTCGTCCAGGAATTTATATTGCTCGACCTCGATGTTGGTTGGCCGCCTGGCATTGATATTAATTGACTCTATCACTTGGATGGGGTCGATGGTTGCCCCATAGTCGCATCCCGGTGCCACTGCTGCAATTGCGCACCGCCCAGTTCTCATCTCCAGGATCTCATCTTTGCTAGAGATGGTTGGTACCGCCATTCTGCTTGGCCTCGTTCTCAATCCTATCTCTTCGGCCACCCATTCCTCGACTAATGTGAAGGCAGCTCCACTATCAACCAGCATTAGTGTTGTTACTGATCGATTGCCTTCCCCGATCACTCGCACGGGTACTACTCCAAATAACACCGTTCCTCTCTTCTTCGCCCCTACTGTGCTCGTTGCCATCGTTTGGCCTCTCCTTTGACCAAACTTGACCGGCTTCTCCTTGCATTCCCTTGCTCTATGTCCACTCATCACACATCGCGAGCAGATTTTATTGCTCAACGCATAATCTATCTGATCTTGCCTAGGTAGCGCCTGCCAGTACCTGCAGTTCATGGTTTGATGAAGCGCATTTGCGTGTAGCTGGCATTTGCTCTTTGGGTCGTAGCCCTCCTTATACAGCGCATTGCGTATCGCAGCTGCGTTTGTACCAAAGTCCCTACTATTCTTATTGTTTGGATTAGGCCTACTGGACGTATTGGGGTTATATTTATTTATGTTGTTATTATTCCCCTGTCCGTTCCATGGTGTTGTCTTATCTTCGGCTAGCCGTGGACTTGCAGTCCCCTGCGTCGCTGCATATGGCAATGATTGCCTGAGCCTCGGTAATGCGTTTGATGTATTGTGCTCTGGTTTCGGTCTATGGTAATCCGTCTTCGGTCCCTTTCCCAGGCTATCTTCGCTATAGACTGGGTCAGTTATTAGTTCAGCCTCGTAGTTTAAGAAGCTTGACATTTCTTCTAAACCCGGTTCCACACCCTTCTTGTCTCGAGTGGAGAAAGCGATCTTCCTCCACTTGTTGCGCAGCCAGTTCGGTAGTGCCTGCGCTATCGTGGTGATGTTATTGGACGCATTGAGCTCGTATGGCGCGTCTAGCGTCTTCAGCACGATTAGCGCCTTTTCGACTTTGTTAGCGAACGTCTTGATGCTAACGGGATTATCCTGTAGGCCACCCGATGTTATGCCTCTTAGTGTCTGTCTGATGATCTTGGCCGGGTGCCCGTATTCCCTGTCCAGTGCCCGCCATGCTGTCGTGAAGCCGCCCTCTATTCCTTGATATTGCCTCACGATATCGTATGCTGGGCCTCCCGTGTATACTTGCAGATACTTTAGGCACTCCGCCTGCGTCAAGTTTTTTGTTAGTATTTCGTTACTATACATGCGCCGAAACTGTAGATATTCTTCCGGCCTACTCCCATCGAATTTGAATGGTTCCACGGGTGGTAACTCGATCCTCGTTTTCAACGCATCGATCAACGTGGCCATCCCCATCGCCTGCGCTTCCAATGGATTCGATGGGTGCTGTATAGTTTCTCCTGTCTGGTGCGGTTCGTCCGTCTTATTTCTTGATTTTCTTTGACTTGGGTATGTCATTGGGGGTAGCGGCCCCCTCCATATCTCTGTGTCACACGACCTATTTTCATCTAAGGGTCTCGTTGTTCTTGCTCCTATCGGGGTATATTGTTGATATTGTGATGGGGGAATGTCACCCTGTCCCCCCCCCCACCGGTATGTTTGGTACTGGGGTTGATGTTAATATGTTGGGGCCCATACACCTATCCTCAATAATTCCCCCCTCCCCTGGGTATATGTTATGTCCCTGCATGCTGTAGTCATACTGCTGTACTGGTACCGGTATAGGCCTATCAGCTTCTGGCCCACTCGCCGGTATGTATTCCGCGACTTCCGGGTTTAATCCCGTTGTCCGCGCTATCCTATCCCCTACATTGCCTCTCTCAGTATGGCCTATGGTATGTGCAGTAAGGCCTACAGTATGTCCCACAGTCTGCATGTGTCGTTCGGGATCAAAGTTTATTCTTCTCGAATAATCCTCCCCGCGGCTACCGTACTCTCGATCGGTAGGTACATTCCGTCGGAAAGTTTCTCTTCGACCTCCCTCTCTACTGTTCTCGTCTTCGTACCGGTACATCGTGTACCCCTCTGTCGGCGCGTAATGCACCTCGCCAGGTCGCATCTCTCCGGGGCGACGGCAATCTCCCGGAGTCCGACCCCACTGACTCTCCGTTCTCATCTCGACTACCGACGGCTCGCTATCCGTCCTCGCTCTTCTATCGTTCGCGGCGATACTTTTACTACTGTCTTCTCTTCTTCTCCTTCCAGTGTAGTATTCCCGCTCGTGAGATCTCTCGTTGACCTCCCGGTTAAACCCCACTGTTCTTCTTCCCTCTTCTAATCGGGCTCGACGCTTCGTCCGCCCTCTTACGACGTCAACCTGTCTCTCTCTGCTCGGCCGCACGCCGCTGGGGATACTCGCAATCCCCCTATTGCTTTCCGTCGCCGGGTGTTGCGGTTTACCTATTTCGGCCCGCGCATTATCCGCTGACGGCTGTGGGACACTCTCTGCCCCCCCTTTTTGCCGCTAACTCGCTGTTGTGGGGCCCCTGTAGCCCCCCCCCCCCCCCCCCCACTCGCCACATCTAACTTCGCTATCTCTCACCCCGCTACCATATCCCTCTCTCGTCGACACATCAACCCTACCGCGGTCGGGCCTATTCACCCCCGCCTCTCCCTCTGCTATTGCGTGGCCTACCAGGCCCTCTACCCCCTGCCTACCAACTACGTGGCCTACCAGGCCCTCGCTGGGTCTACCCAACCCAGCCACTCCCTGCCTATCAACTACGTGGCCTACCAGGCCCTCGCTGGGTCTACCCAACCCAGCCACTCCCTGCCTATCAACTACGTGGCCTACCAGGCCCTCACTGGGTCTACCCAACCCAGCCGCTCCCTGCCTACCAACTACGTGGCCTACCAGGCCCTCTCTGGGTTGGCTCAATCCCGCCACTTCCGGCCTACCAGGCCTTCGTCCGCCTGGCCATACACGCCCGACGTGTTCACGTTAATAGCACCCATATTGGAAACGGAATTAATTTGTTCGTTTGAAACAAAATCATTTGAATTATTTTGTAAATTCGGGCTTGGATCATTATTTAAATTATTTGAATTATTTTGCACGTTCAAATTGAAATTATTATTTGTACTTAAATTTAAATTACTGCTACTAGGTAAAGTATTATTTGCTGTAATAAAAGGATTAGGGTTATCCAATACGGTACTATTAATATTAATGACGTCTACTATAGCATTATTATTACCCCCCCCCCCCGCCCGTACGGTCACACCAGTCTTGGGTCTGTCGTGCGGTCCCTGTAAGTGGGGTATTAATAAATGTATCCACGGCCCCTGGCTCCTCGAAAATACTCGAGCTAGCCCCACTCTCAGACACCCCTATTCGCGCCAATTCCCGTTCGCGCGTGTGTATAGCTTTGTACCCTGTAAGCTCACCTTGACGTTTCTCTAGTTCCTTTTGCTCACACTCCTTCCTTGCCATTCTCTCCTTACACTCCCGTGCGTCCCGTTCAGCCAATTCCAACTCTCTTCTAGCCCCCTCCCTTCGTCTCGCCTCACGCTCTCTGCGTTCGTTTTCCTCTCTCTCCTCGCGCTCTTTGCACTCGTTTTCCTCTTTCGCCTCACGTTCCCTACGTTCCGCCTCACGCTCTTTGCGCTCATTTTTCTCTCTCGCCTCGCGCTCTTCTTGTTCCTTCCTCCCTACTTCCTCACACTCCCTAAGGCTTCTCGCGGCCCTTTCGGCCCTCTCTCCGGTTTCCTTAATCAACGCCATTTCCCTCTCTAGCAGCACTCTCCCCTCCTCTAACCGTCTACCTACTTCCCTTTGACCTTGCTCTATTAAATCGAGATGGTACGTGGCATTTATCTCTCTCACCCGTCTTTCTTTCACGGAGGATGTAGCAGACTTATCGGTTGTAACGGATTCCCTCCGCCTCCCCGTCCTACTAACTTTCCCCCGCCTCCCGGAACTTCCTCCGACCGACGAGGCCGAATCCTCGGGGTTAACCTCGGATTCGTCCTCCTCAGGTCTCTCCCAACCCACTAATTTTACTCCCCGGGCATCGACTAAGTACGGCCCTACGTACACTACGCTAAGTTCCATACCCCTATACCGCCATAAGTCATACAGTTCCTCGGCAACCCCTCTCGCTCTCTCCTTGGCCAGTTCTCTTTGCCCGAAGCGCATTAGATAATAAAAGTGTCTATTCGACTCACCTAGTCCTTTCTTTAGTTTTACCTTGTCTATCGTCGCCCCTCCTCTGGCCTCCTCTAATAGTCTCCGGGTCGCGTTGTAGGCCCGTCGAAGTCGATCAGAAACCCCGACGTCCTCGTCGCCGACCTCTCGTCCGTCTCTCCGGGTCCGGGGTCGTACCGTCGGCCCCACCGTCGCCGTTTCGGTGGGCCGCTCGTCGCCCTCGGCCTGTGGCTGGCCGGCGACATCGGTACGTCGACCCACGTCTCGTGTCGACTCGTCTCCGTCTCCCTCCGTCTCGCTCTCTCCTTCTCTCGGCTCGACCTCGGGTTCCAGGCGGCCCCCCTCATCCTGAGCTGCCGGATGACCCGTTACCGATGGGTCCGGCGTTGTGGGCCTATACCGCCTGTTTGCGGCCTCGCGGATCGTTAATTCTTCGTCCGGGGTCCGCGTCGGCGTTGTCTCTCCCGACTGACTCATCTTGCTTGATTCGATTGGTGGCTGGTAGTCGCTGGGTTTAGCTAGCTAGTGCGGCAGCTCTGAGTTTTAATTACTGTGCCACCGACGGATTTAATTACTGTGACGGGATCCAGGAAGGATCCCGGTTTATCCGGTTGTTTAGTTCACGCGTCCCCGCCGTGTGTGAAAGATAAAAAGAGTTCGTGTCGTTCGTCGTATATAATAGTCGGTTGTACGGGTATATAGATATAGCTATGGATATAGATAATGTTGTTGTATATGGAAGGTGGGATACGGTAATTAAAGTCCCGGTCCTTCCCTAGCTAAACTAACTAACCTAACTAGCACCAATATGATACTGAGATAACTGAACTGAAATGATTACTGCCAACTGGCTATATTGCACGGTTGGCCTTGTTACTCTACCTAATCGATGCCTTTCCCCCCTCTGATTGGTTGATACCCTTGTTGGCGCCCTTTGGAGTGTTTCCGTTCACTCCACCTGTTCTCTCTGGGTTAGGGGTTTGGCCCCTGACCCTCATTGTGTTTCTCCTTCCCATTTTATTGGGGTGACACGAGTTGGTGATTACCCAATCTCGTGGCCCCCAATATTGCTTATCGGCTTAACTTTATGGGGTGTTAGCGGGATTGAATAAGCTAACAGAATCTAATTTGGTGTTCAGCTTAGACATCGCGTCAGCTACTACTACTACTACTACTAGGATCGGCATGCTGCATTGCAGCTGCATTTTTAAGAATGCTGTGCCGGCTTGTCAACAAAATTGCACTGCCACAACTCCCTATCACCCATGACATTTGCTAGATCATCCGCATCTTCAAGGCCAGTGTCCTTTAAGATGCGTCTCAAGAAAGTGATGGGCTGTCCACCATGCTTATTCACTCCATGAGGCTGCCAAAGTACAAGATTATGCACTGGCTGGTCCTCACGGCGAAAGCAATGTCCTGCAAAGCGGAGGCGATTTTGTTCTAGTGTCAAGCTTGGGGGAACCAATGAGACACCTCCAATGTTTTATAGTGTCTGGTTGGAGATGTGTGCATTGTACTTGACACAATGAACCCGGCGTAGCATTCTTGTGAATGTGCCATCCAGAGATTTGGTGTCCTCAGCAGTTAGAGCCCAGCATGGACGCCCGTAGAGGAGTACTGGAACTACTGCTGCTCTAAATAATCGGACCGCATCTAACCGCATCATCCGTTGCCACTTCTCATGTTCTGGAAGACTGGCTTAGAAGTTTCCTAAGGTGGTTCTGATTGTGTGCTACTCTCCAACTGGTGTTGCCCCTGTAGATGAGGTGGAAAATTTCTACCACAATCTACAAGCAGCTACTGATGGAGTGGATCAGCATGCATTCTTAACATTCCTGGGAGACTTTAATGCAAGTCTGCATCAATCACCTACATCGCCCTGGGTCTATAGCAATAGTGTTAACCGAAATTCTGTCCATCTTCAGGATTTTATCTCTGGAAATGGATTGTTTTCGGCTGGAACCCAGTTCAAGAAGCGAACTGGAAAGCTATGGACTCATAGTGGACCCAGTGGTCACAAGTCCCAGATAGACCATATTCTGTTTTGTAGGAAATACAGGAGCTCTATACAAGACTGTAATGCATTTACACTTCGACCCTTCTCCAGTGATCACCGCCTTATTGTGGCCAAGGTAAGACTTAGTCTGCGTGCTAGCAGAACAATGAAATCTGCCTTGCCGCGGCATGACTGGTCCTCTCTGTTGCAACAGCCAAGTGTGAGATCCAGCTTCACACTACAGCTGAGCAACAGGTATGAGGCTCTTGCCTCTGAGGCGGCAGATCACTGTGTGGGCTATACTGCCTTTACAGAAGCAGTTAAGTTAGCAGCTGCAGAAACAGTTCCTGTATACCCTCGAAACAGGAAAAGGGCCCCCTGGATTGACAACAAAATTCAGAAGTGCCGAAATGACCTTCATAAGGCGCAGAAAGAGTCCCGACTCAAACAGACTACAGCGGCCAAGAATGCAGTTAAGGTTGCATCTAGGTCCCTGAACAGGCAGTACTCTGCTAATCTACAGGAGCTAATAAACCAACAGGTTGATGCCATCAATGATGCTGACGACAGCAGGCAATCATCCCAGGCATGGAAATCGATCAATCTGCTTACTGGGCGGAAAAGCCAACCAACCACCAAGGTTAAGGCTGAATCACCAGCCGATCGCCTCAATGGTTGGAAAGCCCACTTTGAAAAGCTCCTCAATAATGACAGGGTATTGCCTGATAACTTTATAGAAGTAAAAGTGTCTGAGACTGTACTCCCAGATAATCCCATTGGCGATATCTCCTTTGCAGAAGTGAAGGCTGCTGCAAAGAGCATTAAGACCAATCGTGCCAGTGGAGTAGATGGTGTTCCCCCAGAGGTCTTTAAAATACCTGAGTGTTTAAAGCTCATCTATCCCATCATTGTGGACATGTACCGAACAACAAGAGTCCCACAAGAAATGAAAACAAATAAGTTGGTGCCAGTTCCCAAGAAGGGCAACCTAACACTCTATGGTTCTTTTCGGGGAATCTCATTGATCTCGATTGCTGCAAAGCTATACAATAATACACACTTTAAGGTTCCACCTTGGTGTAGTGGTTGCATTGAATTCACATCTCCTGTAGGTCGTGGGTTCGATCCTCACATGGGCCAGGGCAGTTTTCGTTTCGGCACGAATGCTTTAAAGGAACCAGCCAGGGCGCATCTCTGCCTTGCATCCTTAAGTGGTAGCTAAATGAGTACTAGAGTTTCCTCTGGGGAGTAAAGTTCTGGGGGGACCGCACTGGAAATAAGTCGGCAGACTTTGTGCGTAATCCCTGGCCTAGTGGCCGAAGAAAATTTACTTTTTTTTACTTTTAATAGGATTCTATTAAATCGCATCAGGGATCACATTGAGAGACTGCTCTGTGGAAATCAGAATGGGTTCCGTAAAGGTCGTGGGACCATGGAGCCCATTTTGGCACTTAGAAGGATAATTGAAGAGTTATCAAAAAAGAAAGACAGGCATCTGGCTGTTATCTTTGTTGACTTCTTCAAGGCCTTTGATTCAGTCTCTCGCTCACCTATGTTCAGCATACTTTCATTATATGGGATTCCTGATGAAATTATTGCAGCAATCAGATCAGTATACGATGGTTCGACAACATTTGTGTCTACTGTTAGTTGATGGTGACACAGAACCATTTGAAGTGTTATGGGGCGTCCTCCAAGGAGACACACTTGCACCATTCTTGTTCATTATTGTGGTTGACTATGTTCTACGCATGTCCTTAGATCATTATAATGATGATGGGGTGATGATAACTCCACCTACTGGCTCCAGAAGTCGAGGAAATCCTGCCAAGTACCAACGGGAGCCTGCAAGGCCATGTAGTTAGGCAGGAAGTAGTGGGGGTGAGTCAACCCGATGGGAGCCTGCAAGGCCACGCAGTCGCACAGGGAGAGGCGAGGGTGAGTAGACCCAGCCAGGGTATAGATAGTGCGTCGACTAGAGAGGGGCGTAGAAGCGAAGTAAGAGGTGGCGAGTGGGGGGGGGGGGCAGAGAATGTCCCACAAGCGTCGGCGGATAATGCACGGGGCGAGTTAGGTGAACCGTGACACCCGCCGATGGTGAATAGTAGGGGGATTGCGAGTATCCCCAGGAGCGTCCAACTGATAGATAGATAGATAGATTTATTTATACATTATGTAAAAACAATAACAAATACACCAAACAATGTACCGGTATAAAGGTATTGTCCAACATAACATATAGGATTACCCCTAAAGCTTTGCAGCTTATTTCCAAGGGGGTCCTTTATGTTACTTGGTTACAAATACAATATTACACTACGCTAACCTAAAACCAATATAAAACGTAATTACACTATGTACATGTACAACTTTACCGAGAGCGTGACAATGCCCGACTCAACGATAAAGATGTAATGTACAGAACAATTTATTATAAAACGTAATTACAGTATAAATAGTAAATAATTAATAAACTAATAACTTACTGTAGGACTATTGTACCTATTTTTACATTGCACACGGAGATGAGATTTAACTGCAGATTTAAAAGAATGTTGATTATCTAGGTTTTTAATTTCATTAGGCAGAGCGTTCCAATTTTTTATGCCGTTAAAAAAGAAAGTATCAGATTCAAAGGATTTACAATTCGGGAGGTAGAAGTTTGAAGCACTAGCTCTGGTACTGTAAGAGTGTGTATCGCGTACTCTGTTGAATTTTTGTTTTAGGTAATTGGGACATTTACCATTATACACTTTATGCACATGGTTAAGGCGTAGCTGCTTAACTCTACTATCTAAGTTAAGTAGTCCAGATTCAGAAAAGTCATCTGGAGTTAGGTGGTGCCTAGGTTTGTAGTCTTTTATAAATCGTACTACTTTATTCTGAGCTACTTGTAATTTACATTTAAGCTGTTTGGTTAAGCCTTCATACCAAGAAGAGCACGCATAGTCCATGTGACACTGTATTAAAGAAGAGCAAAGTAACTTGCGGGAGTCGGTGTTCAAACTATTTTTATTTCTGTATAGAAACCTAAGCCTACTGTTAACTTTGGAGAAAATGGTTTTCACTGTACTTTCTCCTGATAAGCAGTTATCCAATGTGGCGCCTAAATATTTAACTTCCTTTTTATTTTTTATTTTTTTTTTTTTTTTTTTTTTTTTCAATCTTATGTCCATTACTATGGGTACAACTGGGTAGAGAGAGAGAGGTTGGCGCCGTGAGCGGGCGAGCAACAAGACGTTGAACCCAGTCAGAAGAGGGAAGAAGAACAGTGGAGTTTATCCAGGAGGTCGAAGAGAGATCTCACGAAAGGGATCGCTACACTGAAGAGAGAAGAAGCGAAGAGAATAGAAGAAGCATTGCTACGAGCAACCGGAGAGCAAGGACGGACAGTGAACTGTCGGTAGTAGAGATGGAGTTAGAGAGTCAGTGGGGTCGAACTCCGGGAGATTGCCATCGCCCCGGCGAGACGCAGCCTGGTGAGATATACCACACACCAGGAGAAGGGTACAGAATTTACCGGTACGAGGACGAGAACAGGAGAGGGGATCGAAGAGAAACTTCCCGACGGGATATAGCTGCCGATCGAGAGTACGGTAGTCGTGGGGAGGACTTCTTGGAATATTCGAGAAGATTAAACTTCTGTCCAGAGGGACACAGCCAGGCTGCAGTACATACTGTAGGCCTTATTGCACATACTATAGGCCATGCTGGAAGAGATAGTGAGGCGATAGGGGAGCGCGGACAATGGGATTAGATCCGGAAGTCGCAGCATACAGTACATACCGGTAGGTAGGCAAGAAGTGGATATGCCTATACCGGTACCTGCACACCAGTATGACTATAATATGCAAGGACATAACATATACCCAGGGGAGGGGGGAGTTATTGCCGATAGGTATATGGGCCCTAACATGGTAACATCAACACCAATACCAAATATAACACCGGTGGGGGGGGGGGGGGCAGGGTGACATTCCCCCATTACAATATCAGCAATACACTCAACCGAGAACAAAAACCCCAAACCTCTTAGACCAGAATAGATTGTGCGATACGGAGATTTGGAGGGGGTCGTTACCCCCAATGATATATCCAACACAGAAGAGGTCGACAGGCGCGATGGGTGAACCGCACCCAACAACAGGAGAGTCTGTACAGCATCCGTCGAACCCACTAGAAGCACAGGCGATGGGAATGGCAACACTCATTGATGCGCTTAAGACCAGGATCGAGCTGCCACCAGTGGAGCCGTTTAAATTCGATGGGAGCAGACTGGAGGAATACCTGCATTTCCGACGCATGTACAGTAATGAAATATTAATTAAGAATTTGACGCAGGCGGAGTGCCTAAAATATTTACAAGTTTACACAGGGGGCCCAGCGTACGATATTGTAAGGCAGTGTCAAGGTATCGAGGGTGGATTCATGACAGCATGGCGGGCCCTAGACAGGGGAATACATCCTGCCAAGATCATCTGGCAAACCTTAAGGGGAATAACATCAGGCGGACTACAGGATAACCCTGTCAGCATCAAGACCTTCGCAAATAAAGTCGAAAAGGCGCTGATTGTGCTAAAGACCCTAGATGCACCTTACGAACTCAACGCATCGAATAACATCACCACGATAGCGCAGGCACTGCCAATCTGGCTAAGAAACAAATGGAGGAAGATCGCCTTCTCCACCAGGAGAAGAAAGGTGCGGAACCGGGCCTAGAGGAAATGTCGAACTTCCTCAATTATGAGGCAGAGTTAATTACAGACCCAGTCTACAGTGAGGATAGTTTGGGCAAGGCACCGAAAGCTGAATACAACAGGCCTAAACCCGAACACAGTCCGGCGGATCCATTCCCGAGAGTGAGAGACAGTTGCTACCACATGCGGCCACACAGGGGACTGCTAGTCCACAGTAGTTAGCTGGGAATTGGGCCACACCGTGGCAGGGACAGAAACAAAATAACAACACGAACAAATATAATCCCAACATACCCAGTAGGCCAAGTCCAAATAACCAAAACACTAAACCGGTAGATATGAATCTACGCGCTATGTTACGGTATATGGCGCTGTATCCACATTGTTAGCCGTTGTACTGTATACACGATATTAGTTATTATGCAGTACACATTATTAGCCATTATACAGTATAATATATTGGTTCATTATACAGTATAATATATTAGTCCATTATACTGTACGCAATATTAGTCCGTTATGCAGTATAATATTTTAGATAAGACATAATAGCGCGGTGACATTTAGATAAGGAAATTAAAACGCCCATATATTTTGAACTCATCCATTTTGTATAGTATGTAGCCCTACCTACGTAATTTTGTAATATGATATAAGTAGATAGTTCCAGGGTAGCAAGTTCAGTTGGACCCTGGATTTCGGGCTTGCTGTTATTAGCCTTGATGGGCTAGCCATCACGGGTTTGATTTCTTTATAATCGCGCTAAATTAACTTTTGTGCATCATGTTATTAGTACCGCTAAATTAAGCATCGGCAAAATTACCTTATATGGTGACGTTTTGGGGGGTTAGGGCTACAATCCGGCTTTCTTATTGGACTAACTGCTTCCAGGTTGGTCTAATGCTAGCGCGGATTGGAGAGCCAATGAGAGAGCGATTGCATCACCCTTCTCGGATCACCTATAAATTGGCGGTTTGCCGGTAGAGCTGTACTATCATCACCCTGCTATCACCCAGCCATAACAGCAGCAACTCACTCAGACATATTTAGTGCCATTAAGTTTAGGAGTATAATTTGTGTATTTTCTGCATTTCTACCTTTTCGATTAATTTCTTGGAATGATTCGTTAGTGCTACTATTCTCACTTGTGTTTCTCAATCAATCCCAACGATTACTGCTAATTACAATCGGAACTATGATTTCTACCTCTTTTGTTAATGGTTCTATGTAATTCTTTTCGACGCAATAATCCTACGGGATTTTCTGAAACTGTCAGACTGTTGTGATTTGCATGTGCCACTACGGTAGCTACTCATTCTGATGGAGGGCTAAGGTGCCGGTAGGCGGTGGGCGCATCGGGGGGTTAGCGACGAAGGGAGTGCGGAGGATTCAAGGGCGAGCAACGTTGGCGGGGGGTCACCATTGCGGTCGGGCAACTCGCGCTGTAACGTATAGACCGCTCGCTGGTACGGTAATTAGGGGGCTGATGATCCAGGTTTTGTCTCTATTTAGCATTAGGGGGGCAGGAATTGGGTTAGTTAGGAAGCCTAGATGTACCCGGGAGAGGCCTGCACGTACTACAGTGTGGAGAGTGAATTGCACAACTGTGGACTACACAGTAGTGAACTGCATAATTGCGAGCTATGATTGCTGACGCTGATTGGTGTGTTACTGAAGTGTGCCTAAGATTACGAATGCTTAGATAGGCGCCCCTTTTTCTCTTTGATTGATTTCTATTTCTTAGTTTACAACAAATAATTACTGATTAGGTCAAAGTAATACGGTATTTTAGGCTATTACTAGCGAAACCTGGTGTGTAATAAATTAGAATTGCGCATTCTGGAACTCTTAGTAATTAGTACGCTGTTACATATTTGTGACTGTAATTAGTTAGTGAAATTAAGAATTAGTACGCAGCATAGCGGAGAGTAGCTAAGGTAATAATTAGGATACTGTAAACTATTCACGCTGAGCGGTTATTTGCATTAGCGGGCAATAAGCTAGATCGCATTATTCAGTACTCAAAACACTAGTAGTTTGCTGGCCTAAAGCCAGCTACAGGTGAATTTAGACCCAGAGCGGTTTTACGCACGTAAAGACAGTGTACTGTACCATTTTGATTATTTTTAAATCTTCTCGCATTCACACATTCCGTTAGGGAACCCCCAGTATTCGCGATTAGAAAGAACTTAGGCATTATCGTATTACAGTAGTAGAATTAGGCGTAAGAATATACTCTGAGTGCAAAGCCTCTCGCACTCATCTTAAGTAAGCTTAGGGAGCCGACTCGGGTTTATTGTTTTGGTTATTCCCGCGTGGCTCATAGATTCGAACAGTTAGCTCTCTGTCGAGCGATCGGTAGAGAAAGGAACAAGCGATTTTGCAGGAGCCGTGTAAATTTAGTAAAATATATTAGCGAACGGCAGATTAGCGCCATCCAACGGTAAGTAGCGGTTTTGTATTTAGCAGCCCTACATTTAGTAATATCACGCTCTTGATCACCTTTATTTAACAGTAGAGCAGTCTTGGTGCCTTATTGGTTAGGCGGGAACTCATTAGGTTGGCAGAGAAGTATACGGGTATTTGTCTGTTCAACAGTTCTGCTGTTAGTATAGGGGTCGCGCTAGTTTAACACGCTATACGTGAAGGGCTCTACAGGGAACGCTACAATCCAGGATACAAATGTCAATTGCATAGGGATGGAACCCATAAGACCATGAGTTGTAAGCATTGGCAAGCGTTGCCTAAACAAGATCGGGAAGCCGACGCGGATACAAATGGACTATGTCATCGCTGTGTGGTGGAAGGACACAGAATCGGAGAGTGTGGAGAAACACTGATAGGATACGATGAGACTGGAGGCCAAACTATGGCTATGAGTGTGACGGGATCCAGGGAGGATCCCGATTTATCCAGTTGTTTAGTTCACTCGTCCCCGCCGTGTGTATGAAAGGTAAAAGGAGTTCGTGTCGTTCGTCGTATATAATAACTGATATAGATATAGGGTATATAGATATAGGTATATGGATAATGTTGTCGTATACAGAAGGCGGGATATGGTAATTAAAAGTCCCGGTCCTTCCATAGCTAAACTAACTAACCTAACTAGCACCAATATGATACTGAGATAACTGAACTGAAATGATTACTGCCAACTGGCTATATTGCACGGTTGGCCTTGTTACTCTACCTAATCGATGCCTTTCCACCCCCTCTGATTGGTTGATACCCTTGTTGGCGCCCTTTGGAGTGTTTCCGTTCACTCCACCTGTTCTCTCTGGGTTAGGGGTTTGGCCCCTGACCCTCATTGTGTTTCTCCTTCCCATTTTGTTGGGGTGGCACGAGTTGGTGATTACCCAATCTCGTGACCCCCAATATTGCTTATCGGCTTAACTTTATGGGGTGTTAGCGGGATTGAATAAGCTAACACTCCCCCCCATGCTATCTTCCCGGTGAGAAGATAGCATCCACCTTAAGTGCGCTACAATCCCGCTGGATCCCAATCTAGTATCGGGTGTGGGGTGGAATTCTTTTCTCTCGGAGCCGGCTTTCCAGGCCGCTCCCTATGGGTATGATAACGCTACCCTCTATGCCTGGCGTCCCATGTCGGGCCGATCGCGCTCACCTCTCACGCGACTTTTGTTTCCCCAACACTTTCGCCCTATCTCTTCTCCACTCTCACCCTAACTCTCTCATACCCTCGGACCTCCTCGTCCCTCACTCAGCCTCTTATTCTCCCCCTCCCCCCCCCCACACTAGAATCGCGTCCGCACTCTCTCCGCACTTCGCACTATTACTCCGTCCCTCAACCCCACTTTGACTACCTCATCCCTCCTGACGAATCTCCCCCCCCCCCCCCCTCTTGTGCCGTCGCACTCAAGAAGTGTGAAATTGTCTGGTGTCTCGTCCATAGTGCCATAGTCAGTTTACCCCCCAGTCCCAGTAGCTAATTGAGAAAGGTTGTATGACTATAGTACTTACTCCGAACGTATATTTGTAGATTACTAATTACTACGTACGTACATACAAATTGCACTTATATGATTATTTGCATTAATTAAATTTGTACTTAATAGTTCGTACGTCCCACGCGGCGCCTTCCAGGCGTACCACGTCCAAGTCTCAGTTTCTCTCCCTCGGCTCTGGGAACCTATCTGTTCCTCTGGGGATAGTTCCCCCTGGCGTCCTCTTCCCTGGGTCGTTTCTTGGTTACCACCGCTCCTCTGGGATCCGCTTTCTGCTTTCGGACCTTCGCCGCCACCTCCTTGCTGATTCTGGTTGTTGGCTCCTTGGGCGCTGGTGTTATTAGTGCCCGATATCGCTTCGCCGGTGGCCCCTCAGAGTGGCCCTGTTGTCTCCCTCTGGTGGCGTCCCATAGGATCATCTTCATTGCTTGCGGTACGTGCTCCGCCAAGAAATCCCTAAACTCCCCTCGGTTCTGTGGCGTCCACCTGTCCAAATATCTTTGTGTATTCATCACTCCGGCATACGACGCCGCCGTTGCTACCTCTTGATAGGTAAACGGTAGCCTCCGCTTTATGATTTCCATGTGAGCCTCCTGATTGATAAGGAAGAAACCCCACTTGAACTCCTGGGCCTTCATGCGCTGGCGCGTCATGGCACCGACGTCGGCCCACTCCTCGAATCTTCTGAACTTCTCTTCGTCGTCCATCCAGTCGCACTGGCGTCCGTAGTGTCCCCGAAAGTGGCACTTTGGACATCGGTTATGCAACCGTGGCACGCCCCCATCCTGTGGCTCGGCTCTCGGCAGTAGAGACAAAAGGTTCCCTTCTGGAACCGGTACAAGCAGCTCCTTTCCTGGTGGGTCTGTCTCCCACAGTAGTCGCAGCCGTGTACCAATGTCTCCCGTCCCACATCGTCTTTCGTCCCAAGCGATCTTCGCGGTCTGTGGAGTCGCTGGTAGGCGAACTTCTCCACGTTGGTGTCTCTATCTACGTCGATCTCTCCGCCCCTCTCGGGCATCGTCTCCCCGAATACTATCCGTGGTGCCGTCCCCGGTTGCTCGCCCAACCTGATAGTGCTCCCCGCGAAATCCATCGCCGGCTCCTCATGCACCCAGGTCCGCTTGCCGGATCTGTTCCAGAAGGCCCTTGCCCCACTGGCCGTCACCACCCTTCCGCCAACCCAGTCCGTGTCCGAGTGGCCTATCCTCTCGATGGGCGGCATCTCTCCGAACTCGTCGTCGTCCTCTTCCTCCTCTGGTAGTGGCTCCAACCCCGGTATCCCGATGGATCCACTATGTCCCTTCCCGCCTTGGCTCTCGCCCGTAGCTCTCCATCCCTCTAACTCCCTTAACTTCCTTGGCGGTTGGTCGCCTTCGGCGCCCGCTGGTATGGGCATCGCTTGCAACCCCGACGTCGACTGTTTCGGTGATCCCACCGTCCATCCCAGTTCTCGCCCTGGAGACTCCCCCGAACTCCCTGACGAAGTCCAATGAAGCTCGTCTAAGCCCGCCTGTTCCTCGAAGCCGTAATTCTGTGTCCTGGCCTCCTCTTCCCTCTCCTCTGCTTCTATCCTCTCCCGTCTGGCGACTTCTTCCAGTCGCTTCGCTTCTCGTCTATCCGTTTCTAGCTGCTCCCATCTCTGATACGGCGTATCTGTCTCCCCGTCTACCAGATGCCGGCTGTTGTAGTACACCGACTCGCCCTTCAGCCCCGGGTGGTCTACCAGACCGTCGAAGGCCATTTTAAAGGCTCTCCTGTAGCTTAGGGGTGATCCCGATAACAGAAATGCCGCTGGTTCCCTCTCGATAACCACGGTCATAAATAAGTTAAGCAAACTTATCATCATCCAATCTTCCTGCAGGATATATCGCTTCTGATATACCTTTATCGCTCCTCTGCGGAATTGATATACCTCTTGCTTTCCCGGTCTCGCTCCCCACTTTAGCGAGTTCGCTAGTTCTGCTCCGTATTCTTCCCTGAACTTCCCCCAGTCCATCGGTTTGTGGCACACGAGCCCCAATAGTTGGCCCATTGCCACCGCCCCGCATTGGCCTGTGTTTTCGACTACCCCCAACCCATCCGGTGCCGTCATAGCCATAAAGACCTTCTGCATATCCAGGAGGTTGGTGGCGTCCGGAACGATGATTCTCTCCGCATCCTCGCGAATCGCCGACTTCGAATCGTCGACTTCTCTCTTACCAAGACTTGTACCGCTTTCGGTAACCGGTTTAATTTCGGCCCGTCCTTCTTCCCATACGTTCCTAGATCGAATAAGAAGATGTCCCCATTTGGCGCGGCCAAATGTTGGAGTATGGTCCTGGCCGACCCCGCCGATCCTCGTCTCGAACCCGCCTCGTCTTCCACGGTTCCCTCGTCGTCTAGGATCATATATCCTCCCCTGTTGACGGACTCTATGAATCTCTTCCAGTCCTTCCTCGGTGATTCCCTCGGGTACTTCGGAATCCCGAACTTCGCCTCGTCCCCTTTCACCACGTAGTGGAAGTGTTGGAAGATCGCGTTGTCCAGCGACGGCGTCCCGTAGGTCCCGACCAGCCGCTGTTCGTGCATCTCCCGGAAGTGATCCTGCAGCGCTCGTGCCGTGTGACCCCTTTCCAACCTCTCGTAGTATCCTCTCGTCTTCTCTTCCGGATGCCTCTCGGTGAAATCCACCAGTATCTCCTTTCCTCCTGACTCCGCCTTTATCTTTCTGATCAACTTGCTCGCCATTCCGAACACTTACTCGCTCACCTGCAAGGTGGTGCCTTACCAAGGCGCAATACAGATGAGTGATGTATCTAGGATGTTCTGTACGGTCCGATAATGGCCTATTTCTTACTTAACTGCGCCTTTTAGCCTAAATTATTACTAATTAATTCTGAAGCTAGTAAATACACCCTAATTTCGATTTCTGTCCGTTACTTTTATTATGTTCCAGAATAACTTTCCTAGTGTTGCCTTAATTTGTAACTTTCAGCCCTATTCTATTTATTTTTAGCTTAATTTTAATTCTACTGTCCTACTACTTACTATTGCCTATGGATTGTTTTATTCTCTAATCCACATTCTGGCCTACTCTGTGGGCCTGTGCAGTACAGCAGTATGCGTCGCGTGGCCACACGATTTACCCAGCTGTACTCATATGCCCCCCTCTCGCTACTAACTGCTAACTAATATCTATATCTTATATACCCTTTTACCTCTTACTCTCTCTCTAACTAACGGTACTACGTACCCTCTAACTCTAACTCTTCTCTAACTAACGGTACTACGTACCCTCTAACTCTTCTCTAACTAACGGTACTACGTACCCTCTAACTCTTCTCTAACTAACGGTACTACGTACCCTCTAACTCTCTAATTAACGGTACTACGTACCCTCTAACTCTCTACTTAACTAGCGGTACTACATACCCTCTAACTCTCTAACTAGCGGTACTACGTACCCTCTAACTCCTCTCTAACTAGCGGTACTACGTACCCTCTAACTCCTCTCTAACTAGCGGTACTATGTACCCTCTAACTCTCTAACTAACAGTACTACGTACCCTCTAACTCTCTACTTAACTAGCGGTACTACGTACCCTCTAACTCCTCTCTAACTAGCGGTACTACGTACCTCCTAACTAACTAACTAACTCTAGGTACTACGTACCTCCTAACTAACTAACTAACTCTAGGTACTACGTACCTCCTAACTAACTAACTAACTCTAGGTACTACGTACCTTCTTACTGACTAACTTCTGCCTACTAACTGCGTACCTACTATGTACTATTATTTTATTTTTATTTTCTATTTTTATCTATTTTTATTTTCTATTTTTTATGTGTGGGAAGGGCGTCTCGCCCTCAATCCCACCCCCCTCAGTCCAAAGCTTGGACGACTAAACTCTTCTCTAACTCCACTAAGGTGCCCCTTCTAACAGACAGCATTTCCCTACAGCTCTCCTGTAGGTGTTTCTGTCTTTCGCACCTATCTTACCACCTATCCGCACTTCTACCGATCGGACTCTTCCGTCCTCATCGGAGTAAGTGCCTATCACTCTCGCCAACTGCCACTGGTTGTTGATGATGGTATCATCCGTGACGATCACGAGATCTCCCTCTCTTAACTCTCTATTTGTCTTCCTCCACTTGCTTCGTTTGTGAAGCGTGGGTAGGTATTCCTCAACCACCTTCTCCAATACTCTGCGCTTATCGCTTTAGCGACTTTCCAACTCTGGCGGGAGTGTATGTCATCTGGGTCTACACCCCGCATATCGATGGTCGCTGGCCTTTCCATCAGGAAATGGCTAGGCGTCAGCACGTCTAGTGACTCAGGGTCATCATTCTCCGGGTATAGCGGTCTGCTATTAATGATCCCCTCGCACTTCGCAAGCACTGTCTGTAAGACGTCCTCAGTGACCATGTGGGTGTTCATTAGCTTCGTCATTAGATGCTTTGAACTGCCCACCAATCTCTCGACGCACCCTAGTGTATGTGGTGCATACGGCGTCCTTCTCTCCCACTTTACTTGTCGTCGTCTCATGGCCGCCCTGACTTCCTCCCCTTCTAAGATGTCCAAGGCCTCTGCCATCTCATTCTCTGCCCCCACAAAATTGGTGCCGTTGTCGCTGTATATCACAGCGATCGTCCCACCTTTGCGGTCTCTAAACCTTTCTAAAGCATTAATGAATGCTGATGCGGTTGCATCTTGGGCGAGTTCTATCCCTACTGCCCGTGTGTTGTTACATACGAAGATGATACCGTAGCGTTTCTCCGTGTGCCGCATCACCTTGATCTTTATCGGCCCGAACATGTCCACACCGCAATGCGTAAATGGCGGGTCGTGCTGTCTTACTCTACTCGCTGGTAGTGGCGCCATCTCTTGTATGGCTCGCTCCTTCTTCGCTCATCGGCAGGTCTGGCACTGCCTCACCACCGCTTTTACCTTCTTCCTCAACTGTTTGACCCAAAAGGTCCTCCTTATCTCCGTGAGGGTTCGGTTGGTGCCCCCGTGCAATATCGATTTATGGGAGTCCCAGATAATCTGGTGAACTATTGGCGATCCTGTTGGAATGATGATGGGTTTCGGTGGTACGATTATGCTGTTGTTGTATCCCACCCTAGAATTCATTACTAGAATCCCGTCGTCATTAAGTTGTGGCGACAGTGTGATCAGCTCGCTGTCCCGTCGGAGGTGCTGTTGGTTACCGACGCGTTCTACCTCGTCGCCATAGTTCTTCCGTTGTTCATAGCGGATGATTGCCTTTGCCGCTCCTTCCAGATCTATGGATGTCCTGATCTTCTTGTCTCTGCCAACTCCCGCGAGGAAATTCCCGAAGGCTCTCCAGTACGCCACTAGTTTCTTGGTCTTATACCAACTAGAACTGTAGCTGAGGAATTTATCCGTCGGGTTATCGTACAGTTCTCGTCTTGGTTGCACGTCCCTAATCTCCCTCACCATCTGGGAGTATATCTCTTCTCCCTCTGAATCTCCCTCTTCTCCCTCTGACACTACTTCTGAGCCCGGGTCCACCTTTCTCATCGGCGGCCAGGCTTCCTTATCGCTCAGAAATTGTGGCTCATGTTGCCACAATACTTCCTTCTTCAAGAAAGTGTGGCGTACCACGCCCCTCGACAACAAGTCCGCTGGGTTCTCGTCCGTTGGGCAGTAGTGCCACCTTTCCAGTTCTGTGGCCGCTGTCAATTCTAACTTGGGAACTGATGCTGAATCTGGCGGCGTTGACTTTGCTTTGCTAAAGGCTAGTCTGGGCTTATGAGCCCCCTCTCGTTGTACTAAGTAGAGTGCCGCTCCGTACGCCTCCAACGACGCATCGGAGAACATGTGTAGGTCCAGATTCGTCATGTTCCCATCCGGAAAATACACTCGTGGCGTGTTGTATGTTCCCATCTTCTCCAAGTCTCCTGTCCACTTACTCCACTGTTTCTTGATTTCCTCTGGTACCTCTACGTCCCACTCATCCTTCAATTTGTATACTCTCTTGAGTATCTGTTTCCCCGTAACTAATAATGGGGATGCTAGGCCTAGGGGATCGTATATCCTTGCTATATACGATACATAGCCCCTCTTCGTGTGGATGTCTGCGCCCTCCTGGCTCAGCTGATACTTCAGTTTGTCTGTCTCTCTGTTCCACACGATTCCCAATGCCTTCTGTTGAGATTCTGTTCTCTTAATCGCCATGTCCTGCCCTTTGGCTGTTGTGGGATTATCCATGGTCGATTCTGGTCTCTTGTCCTCTATCGCCTTGATAAATTCTTCCGAACTGGATTGGAATTTGGTCAGGTTAAAGCCGGATCCTTTTAGGATGTCGCGAACCTCGCGCCCCGTGTCCAGTATCTCCTTAACCGTATTTCTCCATTCCGTCGTCTACGTAGAAGCCACGTCGGATCATATCGACGGCCCTAGTGCTGTATCTATCTTCCTTCCCCTTCACCTCCTTCCTTCACGATCCCGTCGCACGAGGCAACAAACGGGGAGAAGTTGCCACAACGATCAGAAACGGCGTCGGCATAGAGCCACTTCTTAGCATCCTCAGCGGACTCGAGAACACTCATTGGGGCGCGGCTTGAGTAAGACCCGGCATCAAGGTTCATTACCTTTGTATCAATCAATGCCTGGGTCTGACTCTCAAACGCGCCAGCTGGTGTTCCGATATCGGGAGGGAGGAGATCCACCCACCCGAGCGGTAGTCCGCAGCGTGTTGGATAGTCCTTCGTCGGTCTTTAGGCATCTCCTCCACCACTTCCTTATACTGGTCTTCCTCGCGGGCCAGCTGTTCTACCCGCCCAGCCTTCCTCGCGTATTGGAGGCATTCTAGATGTCCCGCCAAAGAGAATTCGTCGTCGCCCAGGATTGCCCGTGATAGGGCTCGCGTTCCACTTTGTGACACCCTGTAGGAAATGGCGGCCTCTGCGACGGGGTTGCGTAGGCCCATGCCGCCAGTGCGAGGGGATGCTTTGTGATGGTAACAGATATTAAAATCACCTAAGAAATATATTTCACAGTCTGACCTAAGATTACATAAAATTGTATTTTCAAAATTTTGCAAAAAATCTGATTGTTTAGGGGGCCGATATAAAGTACCGATTAAAATAGGTTTAGTTTTAGGAAGTAAAAGTTCCACCAGTAAAACTTCGTCACAAGTCTCTAAATCTTCCCTACGATTAAAAGCTAAATCACATCGAATGTAAGTACAGACACCACCACCGTGTCTGTCCCTATTCTTACGTAAAACTATGTAATTATCAACGTAATTATCAACAATAATTATCTGGGTCAACTTTTTGAGGAGGAGGCATTTTAAACTTGGCACTGGAGTCTTCAGAATCAGTTCTCATGCTGAGATTCCGGCGCGTGGGTCTACGTGGTTTATGTGTTACATATCGGGTTGGTGTCTTCTCATCGCTAATGGGCTCTTTATTTGCCTCATTTATTGCATGCAGAGCCTCCACTAACTGTTCATTTGTTATATTTAGCAGTCCTTTATTGACAGAATCTGAGGGTAGTATACCTCCAACCCCTCCTGTGAGGGAGGGAAGGTAGGCCCCACCTTGCCAGAAACCTGTCCCAATTGTTCAGTGTCATTATCATTAACATTATCATTATCATTACTCGTCGATTCATCTATAAGAGTTTTGTCTACGTGCTCTTCCCGTTCCCTCTGCAAGGGTTCTGTTTGTTGTATTTCTGAGACGTTTTGGTGACTCAACTTTAACAGGTTCGTATTGAGGTCGGTCTAGGGAGCTTCTAGTGTCTATTAGGGGGATGTTCGGTGTAGTGGGTTCTGGAACATCTTCTCCTTCTCTCCTTTTATCTTCAACTTCCTCCATACGAATTCAATACTCTGTAGCGACTTGTGTATCACGTAAGAGTTGAGTGCTATAGTCAAGTTCTCTTTCTTTATGACGTAATTGGAGTGCCCAGTCTATTCTTTGTTGTTCCGCCGTTCTTAGTTGTTCCTCCCGTTGGAAATCATCTTGTTCTGCTTGGTATTCTTCCTCCAAGAGCTGTTGTTTTTCCTTACGCCTTAACTCTAGGTTATCTTGTTCTGCTTGGCGTTCAATTTTCAACCTTTTTTGTTCCACTTGGCATTCCATTTCCAACCTTTCTTGTTCCGCTTGGCGTTCCATTTCCAATCTTTTTTGTTCCCCATGGCTTTCCATCTCCAGTTTTTGTTTATTTATTTCTAACCTTTGTTATTTTGTTTTACGTCTTGTTTCGGACTTTTGTTGTTCCGCTTGAAGTTTTAATTTTTTATTTTGGCTATCCAACATTTCAGCGAACCTTCTGGCCTCGTATTCTTTGAGTTTTCTAGTTTGTTCTTGTTCTTGAGTGCATTCTAGGATCCTTCTTTTATCGCTCAGAATGTGATCAGTTTCCGATATTCTCGATCTTTATGAAACTCTTGAGGTCTGGGAATGGTCTGACCTGAGTGACCTGGCGGACATCACAGATGGAACAAGGGAACGGGTTCCATATAATTCATAGGGTCGGAAGGGTGATGGCGCTGTAGTAAACTCTTGTCCAATTGATGACATCACACTTTGACAATAATTACTTGTGGGGAGGTTGGGGCTTTCCTGGGGAAGTCCTCGCAGCGTGCTCGCCGTCAGAGATGTTCGGCTGGAGTGCTTTTTTGTGCTGGAATGCTTTCATAATCCCAACTCATTTGTGGGGAATTTTCATGGGTTGTTGAGTTCCTGAGACGCCGATGAGTGGGATTGACAGGGGCTGTCTCTAGTTGTACGTCGTTACTTGAACGAATATCCGTCTCATATGTTTAAGAGCTCACGGGGGGTGGAATGTCGGGTTGTGACAGGAATTTCAGTCAATGGGGAAGTTCCTCTTAGGAGTTGGTCTTCATTACCCGACATGAACAGAAGGTGAAAGGTAATTATATCCTGGGTCTCCGTGAACTTTTCCATGTATTGGGAAGATATACAGTCATTTTCCCTGAAACTTCTGCCCGACCTCCATCTCTTATTAACAAATCTCGTTGAGTGCTGATGTGACTCATACAGTCATTTCTTTGTCGATTCATCTTCCGCCGTATTTCTTCAGCGCGCGGTTTATCCAAGGTATCTTGTTGGATTCCATAATTTACTTCCTTAGCCGCGCGTGTTAAAAGGGCTTTATACTGTCCAATTGCCGGTTACATGTCGCCATGGTGACCTCTATCTGTTCTACATTTGAGGATCGTTCTGAACGGTGCCATGTGACAATTGGAGATCGAGTTGTTTCTGAGGCTCTTCTCATAGCGGCGATTTGTAGGTGTGGATGAATCGGAATGTCATCACCGGGAATGTTATTGGTGTGTCTGGAGGATCGACTCGCGCTAGGGGATACTGCAATTCCCCTGCGCCTGGGAGTCGTCGCATTTGGGTTAGCTGAAGGACGCGAACGGGTGTCTCGTCCTCCTGGGTCGTAATCAGAGTGTCGGGGAGACACTATTGGGGTTCCATCAGCCCGAATAGAAGTGTGCAGTTCCACCACGGGATGCGCAATTGGCGTTGTGTTTTGTGTGGTCCGCAATTGGTTGATGGGTCTCTCGCCGTGTCCGTCGACGATTGCGTTGCGTCAGACATGTTGGACCCTATCCGGAGGATCAACTCTTTATTAATTTTGTCGGGCTGGCTTAATTACAGGGGCCCACCCGAATATTGTATTTTGATCTAAATTAGGGTAGTACTTAGGATCAACTCCTCTATAGGTAGGAATGAACACTTTTTTGAAAATTTTACCTTTCTGAAAGAAGTTTGTTGGACCAAGTTGGTGGCACCAAGTATTGGCTTGTTTCCCAAGTTGGTGGCACCAAGTATTGGCTTGTTTCCCAAGTTGGTGGCACCAAGTATTGGCTTGTTTCCCAAGTTGGTGGCACCAAGTATTGGCTTGTTTCCCAAGTTGGTGGCACCAAGTATTGGCTTGTTTCCCAAGTTGGTGGCACCAAGTATTGGCTTGTTTCCCAAGTTGGTGGCACCAAGTATTGGCTTGTTTCCCAAGTTCCTCTTCAGTTTCCACGTTACTAGGAACTTACTGGTCTCAACCGAGGTCGAGAGGTTGGTCTAAAACAGCCGGCAATGGAATATCTCCAGAGCTTTTTCCAACGGAAACTTAAAAAAAAGGTATTGTAAATTTTCGTTTTGCCGTAAAAATTTATAAAGTTGGGTAAGACTTATATACCCCCTGATGGAGGAATACAATCAGCCAAGGTTTGTACCAAGGCCCTTTGTGCAGAGAATTAAATCCTGAGCACTCCCAACTTACCGACTTTCAGGTCGGCCAAAAAACGTGTTCACAAAAAAAATGAGTGTTCAGTCCAAACGTTCTAGAACAGTGGGGCAGATAATTTTTCTTTGAGCACTGCGTGATAAATCACCGACACTCAAAGTGAAATTGCACCAAATATGCACACCACCCAACCCCAATTATCTGTGTCACGTAAAACCTAGCTTATTATCAACAACCTAAGAGAACTTCACCGACTCCTAAAGGAGAGGTGTGAAAACACTTCATGAAGACACATAGATGTAGGTTTTCACGTCAACACAGATTGTACTGTACTCCTGCTTGGGGGGGAAAGAGAGACGCGATTATTATTTTATTTTTCTGTCAGATCAGATAAAATGACACGTTCGGTGTGCGTGGATTTTCACCACTTCATCAGGAATCTGTGCGTTTTCCAAACCGAATTCCAAACCTGGTTGTAAAGGAAAGACAGCCGCTCGAAACTGCCTAGGAATCGAGCAGCCCTATAAGGTAAGGGTTTTATTTTTTCGAGGATACGAAAGCTTGCGGTGGATTCGCCTGGAATCCCGGCAACAGAGGCAATCAGTATGAAAAAACGTCCCAAGACGATTGCTGCAGTGCTTTCAACCAACAGCCCTTTATTGGTGTATAGGGGTTGTGTTATCCCAGGATAACGTTAATATTTAGTTTAGATACCGCAGCGGTCACAATTCGACAAAAATTCGGTCTACACCAAAAAAATCAAAATAATACACCACTCCGGGTTGAATCTTTGCTATTTTTAAATAATAAAAATCTTCCCAAATAACGGTAATTTGCCTGACTAGACAGTGACCTGAATATTTGGTGGTTTAGAATTATTCTTAAACTAAATAGGACAGACCTATTCCACTTTATTTATAGTTGAACTCAGGTTATAGTTAAACTTAGTTTAGTTTAGTTTAGTTTTATTTCTTTTAATCACGTTAAAACTCAATATAGCTAAAACTCTATTGAGGCAGTACGCACAAAAGTACACACTGATAATTTGAGTGATTAAGCGTCACAGGGCCAATGCTACTATGTAACATTATATTCTAGTACATACATAATAATTATCCAATATTAAGACATATATTTAACTAATATTACACTACAAATTACACTAATACAATTAACAAAACAACAAAGCACAAGGTAGGGAGTGAGTGACGCGGAATATTTATGTATCATCTCTTTTATATTGATATAGATATAGTAATTTTATTTTATTTTTAAATGCGTTTATTGATGTTGAGATCCTTGCATCTTTGGGCAATTTGTTCCAGATTTTTATTAGATTTACTACTAAACTTTCATGTCCATATCTGTTTTTAGTTTTGGGAATCTTGATATTTTTTGTTCTTGAGTTTATAATTAGATTTTTATTAGATGGAAAAGGTAAGTGCAGTGTTTTGAATGGTCGCGATAATTTATATATGTATTTGAAGAAATATATAAGACCAAAGTATTCCCGTAAAGCAGCCAGCAATGGAATTCTTGCTCTTTCCCTGAGTTCAGTACCAGTCGTATCTTTTATTTTTTTGCCAAATATTGTCCGTAATGCATAGTTTTGAACTTTTTCGAACTTGTATAGTGTTTCTTTATAACCATATTTATCATGTAGTGATATTAGTAGCTGACAACAGTAATTGTGATATGGAATTGTAAGAGCCTTATATATATGTATCTTTGTCCTATTTGTTAATTGCCCCTTAATATTACGCAAACATGAAATACTTACAGTCATCTTTTGTAAGATATGTTCCATATATTCTTTCCATTGTAGTTTTTTGTCTATTTGTACTCCTAAATATTTAACTGATTGAGATTGGGATATTGGTTTTGTTCCCCCTATATTTAATGTTAAAACAGATTCTGATTTATTTTCCTTAGGTGAGAGTAGTAAAAATTCAGTTTTTGATGGATTTAGTTTGAGGTGGTGTTCTTCAAAGGTTTTATTTAGTTTTAGAATTTCAGTTTCTAGAACATTTACCGCAGTTTGAGGAGTTACATGTGCTGTATATATCACAGTGTCATCTGCATATTGTATTATATTTGTATTGTTCGTATGGATATCAGGAATGTCATTTGTGTACATTGTGAATAGTAAAGGCCCAAGTATTGTCCCCTGTGGTACCCCTTTCGTTTCTGTCAGCCATGAAGAATTTGTGCTACCCAATTTAACCCTTTGCTGCCTATTAGTTAGGTAATTTCTTATGAGATCAACTGCCGTATTGTGAAAACCCATGTTAGTAAGTTTATGTACGAGTAAGTTTCTATTTATAGAGTTAAACGCCTTACTTAGGTCCAAAAATGCTACTGCTACATATTCTCCTTTGTTTAAATTTTCCCGCCATGATTCTGTTATATATGTTATCGCATCCCCTGTTGAATACCCCTTTCTAAATCCAAACTGCTTAGAGTATAATAAATTGTGTATATTTATGTGTGTATATATTTGGTTAAAAATTATTCTTTCGAAAACCTTAGCTAAAGGAGATGTTACTGCTACCGGTCTGTAGGTTATTGGATCATCAATATCACCATTTTTGTATACTGGAGTTACACTAACTAATTTAAGTTTATCTGGAAATATCGATTTGGTCGTGCTTTGATTAATTATATATGTCAGTGGTACCAGGATATCTGTTGCTATTAATTTTATAATTTTAATTGGTATATTTGATGGCCCACTAGATTTGTTATCTTTTAATTTATTTATTATTTCTAAGACTTCAATTTGTGTTATACATTTAAATGCAAAATTTTCTTCGATGCTATTTCTATTATTTATGGATGAGTTAAATTGTTTTATGGTTTGTCCAATTGTTTGGATAAAAGTTCCCAAGATTTATAAAGGTCTCATTAAAATTTTTTTAGTATTTTCTGTTTATCTATTATAATATTTCCGAGATGTTTTAGACTGCATATTTGGTTTAGTTTTTTCTTTTTGTTGAGAATCTTATTGATTAATTGCCACCTTTTCCTGCTGTCTGTTGCTTCCAAAAATTTATTTTTGATATATTTATTTTTTAAGTTGCTGTTTAAAGAGTTAAATTTATTTCTTAATTTCTTATATTGTTTATATACAGAATCGGTTTTTGTCTGTCTCCACTGCATAAATTTTGCATATTTTTCTTTTCGTAAATTATCTAGTTCTGTAGTGGAGACAGTGGAGACAGACACTGTCTCCACTGTCTCCATTCCCTATCTTTGTTGCATTTATCAGATGTACTATTAGTTTGTAGTTTCCTTCTGTAAGGTGCATATTTATTCAGAATTATTTCTACATTGGTTTCAAACATGTCATATTGTTTATTTATATCAAATTCCGTGAGCAACGATTCCCATCTTATTTGATGTATTTCATTCCTAAATAAATTTTCATTAAAGTTTTTAAAATCTCTATATGTTACCCATTCGTTCTGTCGTTTTATCCTGTTACTCATCTTATGGTTTATTTCCATTATAGTGAAATCATGATCAGAGAATTCACAAGGCAGTACGCTAAAAATTAGATATTAATTTGGCATCAATGTTGGAACAAACTAAATCAATAAGTGTTTCAGTGGTTTTTGTTATTCTTGTAGAGGTGTCATTATTTATGAGTGATATACAGTATAAGTTCAGTAGATCTTCAAATTGTTTTTTTTTTGGGATTTTGTTTATCTTTTAACATGTTTATATTAAAGTCTCCCTGTATTACGATTTTTTTATTTGGCTCTAATGTTAATGCATGTTCTAGCTCTTCCGATATGTTATCAAAAAATAAATTTCTTGACCTAGGGGGATTATATAGTGTACAAATTAAATATCCATCCATTTCAATCCATATGGATTCTAATCTATTACATGATTTTATGTCGTGACGTATTTTACTATTTATTCCATCTGGCACATAAGTTACTACTCCACCCCCCTTCCGTGATTTGCGATCCCGGCGGTATGTTGTAAATCCATTAATACTTATAATCTTATCACTATGGTAACGTTTTAACCATGTCTCCGATACTGACACAATGGCATTCTTGGACCCCATTAAGGCATCACGTAAATCATCCATGTGTTTAATTAAACTGCGGCTATTTATGTGTATAAATATTGTCCCATGGGTATGTGCTTGTAAGTATGTTTTCAAGTCGTGCGTTTGGTTCATCTGTACAGGTCCGGGATTTGGGTGTATGTCTCCTGCTCTTAGTAGTAGAATATGTAAAGTGAGTATAAATATTAAAACTGTGTCTAATACATAAGAACGATACAGCTGAAAACTAAAAATACATGGTAACATAATTTGATATATCATTTCTGTCGTTTGCTTTCTATTTATTCTTAAACCCATTTTAGTTGGTCCAATTTCTCTGATCCTTTGAAGATTTTTGAAAGATTCCATAAAAGTATATGCAGTGTTAGAGTTGTGTTTGCAGTATATAACCCCATAATAATATATAATTTTATAATAATTAATACAATTCTATGGCTTATTCTAATTTGCCGCCCTTTTTTTCCATATTTCTTTTGATTGAACTTAAAATATTCCGTTTCAGATATTAAAAATATTGCACAAATTAAACTTACATAAAATATAGTTATATTCGTTATGAAATTCGTTATGAAGTCAGTATGTTTATTTAGACAATAGGTGAAGTAGTGGTAGTTTATACATGTTTCATTATACTGTATGTTTTTCCGTTAATAGATTTGAATTTTACTGTATATGTGCGTTCTATTTTTTGTATACTGTATAGTATATACTGCTAGGCCTATATACCGGTAACTTTGCTGTCCAGTGCCCAATAATTAATACTTTTAAAATTTAGCATTGATAAAGATAGCCATTGGCTTACGAAACGTCTGCTAGACCTAATTACCTACTATTTTTTCATACCTGTGGCTGACAGTCCTTCATTTGTTTTATCTTTTAATATTTACTCGCCACATTCCCCACCATGATTTTTAATGACAACCTAGCAATCAACGATGCTGGGGGTCTGTCCATAGCAACCGACAACATGTGGGGTCCATCCCTAGCAACCGATAACATGGGGGGTCCATCCCTAGTAACCAACAACGTGGAGTGTTTGTCCCTAGCAACCGACAACGCGGAAGGTTTGTCCCTAGCAACCAATGACGCAGAGGATTCACCCCTAGCAACTGACACCATCGAAGGTTTGGCCCTAGCAACCGATGATGCGGAGGGTTCACCCATTCTACTACTACTAGGATCGGCATGCTGCATTGCAGCTGCATTTTTAAGAATGCTGTGCCGGCTTGTCAACAAAATTGCACTATCACCCATGACATTTGCTAGATCATCCGCATCTTTAAGGCCAGTGTCCTTTAAGATGCGTCTCAAGAAAGTCATGGGCTGTCCACCATGCTTATTCACTCCATGAGGCTGCCAAAGTACAAGATTATGCACTGGCTGGTCCTCACGGCGAAAGCAATGTCCTGCAAAGCGGAGGCGATTTTGTTCTAGTGTCAAGCTTGGGGGAACCAATGAGACACCTCCAATGTTATATAGTGTCTGGTTGGAGATGTGTGCATTGTACTTGACACAATGTACCCGGCGTAGCATTCTTGTGAATGTGCCATCCAGAGATTTGGTGTCCTCAGCAGTTAGAGCCCAGCATGGACTCCCGTAGAGGAGTACTGGAACTACTGCTGCTCTAAATAATCGGACCTTAAGTTTCCGATTAATTCTAGGTGACTTCCAAATGCCTTTCCCTTACGTATTCGAAGGTCCTCACCTGACTTCCGGATCCATGATCCCAGGTAACAGAAGTCGTCCACATGCTCAAGCATACCATCCTTTGAGCTTATGCTCATCCGATCAGAGACTTGCTGAGGACTTTCAAAGTTAACTGTCAGAATTTTGGTCTTTCTGGAGTTAATAAAAAGACCAACACTAGAAGCAGCATGTTCTAATGAGTTGAGGAGCCGCTGGGCTCCCTCTAATGATTCTGAGAGTACTCCTAAGTCATCAGCAATGTCTAGATCAGTTAGGTACTTGGCAGGATTTCCTCGACTTCTGGAGCCAGTAGGTGGAGTTAACATCACCCCATCATCATTATGATGATCTAAGGACATGCGTAGAACATAGTCAACCACAATTATGAACAAGAATGGTGCAAGTGTGTCTCCTTGGAGGACGCCCCATAACACTTCAAATGGTTCTGTGTCACTGTCAACAGTAGACACAAATGTTGTCGAACCATCCATCGTATACTGATCTGATTGCTGCAATAATTTCATCAGGAATCCCATATAATGAAAGTATGCTGAACATACGTGAGCGAGAGACTGAATCAAAGGCCTTGAAGAAGTCAACAAAGATAACAGCCAGATGCCTGTCTTTCTTTTTTGATAACTCTTCAATTATCCTTCTAAGTGCCAAAATGGGCTCCATGGTCCCACGACCTTTACGGAACCCATTCTGATTTCCACGTAGCAGTCTCTCAATGGGATCCCTGATGCGATTTAATAGAATTCTATTGTATAGTTTTGCAGCAATCGAGATCAATGAGATTCCCCGAAAAGAACCATAGAGTGTTAGGTTGCCCTTCTTGGGAACTGGCACCAACTTATTTGTTTTCATTTCTTGTGGGACTCTTGTTGTACGGTACATGTCTACTATGATGGGATAGATGAGCTGTTACGGTATATGGCGCTGTACACATTATTAGCCATTATGCAGTATAATATATTAGTCCGTTATACTGTACGCAATATTAGTCCGTTATACTGTACGCAATATTAGTCCGTTATGCAGTATAATATTTTAGATAAGGTATAATAGCGCAGTGACATTTAGATAAGGAAATTGAAACGCCCATATATTTTGAACTCATCCATTTTGTATAGTATGTAGCCCTACCTATGTAATTTTGTAATACGATATAAGTAGATAGTTCCAGGGTAGCAAGTTCAGTTGGACCCTGGATTTCGGGCTTGCTGTTATTAACCTTGATGGGCTAGCTATCACGGGTTTGATTTCTGCGGTCGGGCAACTTGCGTTATAGAGGGCGACCTGCGTTGCGGTTGAGCAATTTGCGTTGTGGCGGGCAGACCATTTGCTGGTACGGCAATTAGGGGGCTGATGATCCAGATTTTGTCTCTATTTTGTAGTATTAGGGGGGCAGGAATTGGGTTAGTTAGGAAGCCTTAGACGTACTGGGAGAGGCCTGCGTGCTTTACGATAGCGAATTGCATGGCAAATTATATGATTGCGGATTGTATAATTGCAAGTTGTACATTGTGATCTGTGATTGCTGACGCTGATTGGTGTGTTACTGAAGTGTGCCTATGATTACGAATGCTTAGGTAGGCGCCCCTTTGCTCGTTGATTGATTTCTATTTCTTAGTTTACGATAATTGATTACTGATTAGGTCAAAGTAATACAGTATATTAGACTGTTACTAGTGAAACCTGTTGTGTAATAAATTAGAATTACGCATTCTGGAACTCTTAGTAATTAGTACGCTGTTACATATTTGTGACTGTAATTAATTAGTGAAATTAAGAATTAGTACGCAGCATAGCGGAGAGTAGCTAAGGTAATAATTTAGAGTACCGTAAACTATTCACGCTGAGCGGTTATTTGCATTAGCGGGCAATAAGCTAGATCGCAGTATTCAATACGCAACTCGCATTAGTAAATTGCTGGCCTAAAGCCAGCCGCAGGCAAATTTAGACTCGGAGTGGTACTGCCCACGAAAGACATTGTACCGTACCATTATTTTATTATTTTAAATATTCTCGCATTCACACATTCCGTTAGGGAACCCCCAGTATTCGCGATTAGAAAAGACGTAGGCAATAGCGTGCTTCAATAGTAGTAAAATTAGACGTAAGAATATACTCTGAGTGCAAAGCCTCTCGCACTCGTCTTAAGTAAGCTTAGGGAGCCGACTCGGGTTTATTGTTTTGGTTATTCCCGCGTGGCTCATAGATTCGAACAGTTAGCTCTCTGTCGAGTGATCGGCAGAGAAAGGAACAAGCGATTTTGCAGGTGCCGTGTAAATTTAGTAAATTATATTAGCGGACGGCAGATTAGCACCATCCAACGGTAAGTAGCGGTTTTGTATTTAGCAGCCCTACAATTTAGTAATAGCACGCTCCTGATTGCCTTTATTTAACAGTAGAGCAGTCTTGGTGTCTTATTGGTTAGGCGGGAACTTATTAGGTTGGCAGAGAAGTATACCAGTATTTGTCTGTTCAACAGTTCTGCTGTTAGTATAGGTGACGCGGTTGTTTAACTGTAAAGCACGTTTTTATTGGCTGTTGCTTGCAGCAGTCAAGAGTGTATTCTTAGGCTGTTAGGTAGGATTACTGTAACTGCAGTAATTAAGTAATAAGTTAGAGCACGTGATATTGTCTGCTGTAGGCCTATAGCATACGGTAGAACATTGAGTGTATTCTTAGTCTGTTAGTTTAGATTACTGTATTCACTGGTCGCGTACAATAGTACAGTAGTACATTAGGCTGATTGCTGTCACTGCGTACGGTAGAAGGACATTTGTTTGCCGTACCACACACAGTATTAATTAGGCTGTTAGGTTGGTGTACTGTTTTACTTACTGTACTGCATACAGTGGATGTACGGTAGTGCGTTTTTACTAATTGCGAATACAGCAGTTCCTTAGGCCTTAGGGCGAATTTTAATTAGTAAGTTTTTTGAAAATTTTAGCTAGGTTTGCGAGAATTCAGTTTCGGTCAAAATTATTTGTAAATTCTAGAGTTTTGTACCAGTATGTTAGGTAACCGCTTAGTTATTTTATACCATCTGGATATACATGGCAAGACGGAACTTCTGAGTTTGGGGTTCGTGTGGGTCTGCGGGTTCGGTTTGCAATCAGCGAAAAGCCTGAATCTTTGGACGCGGATGTGGAATCTCACAGCAAACAAGGTTAGTTGTTCTGTTGGCACCATTGTGTTTGTGGAAGCAGTAAAAAATTACCGGTTGTTTAACTGCGAAGCTGAACTCAATTTATTAGTTAGGATATTTAGGTTTAGCCGGCCATGGTTTTTTGAATCGCTCAAGTTAGAGAGAGAGTTAGAGAGAGTCGCAACCCAAAGATGTAGCCACGCGCTAGTGGATACATATAATATTTGAAATTAAAATTACGTTGATTAGAGCTATATATGCAAAATTGGAATTATTTGGGTGGCAAATTTATTCTGAATATTTTGTATTAGATTCAGAAATTATTTTGTGTCATACCGGTATTTAAATGCTATATAATAGCTATATAATAATATTTTTGTTTAAATATTGTGCTAGTATTTGCTATAACTATACCTTATTAAATTCACAATATTGCATTGCGAATTTATTTGACATTTTGGACCAACTGATTATTTGATAAATAATTTGACCGTATTTCGGTTAAATTATAATTATATCTCGAAATTTTGCGAGATTTTTTCCGGAAGGCAAACATTATTTAGACTATGAGTGTCTCAGACAAGGAGGCACTAGAGGACAGCTATGAGACGGCGGCAGGACCACCGACTGACGATAGCGTAAATATTACTGTTGACGACAATGCCGACTATGACGACGCAGCGAGCGACGCTGACGTAAGTGAACAGGAGGACGAGACAGTAACTAGTGAGGAAGAGCAAGCAGAGGTAATAGTATTAGGATCCCCTACCGCTACTGTAAGGAAGGACTGTACAGCAGCCCGGACAGAGGTGAGTGATAGGGAGGGTAGTATAGCAGAAGCGAGAGCCCGGAGCCCGGTTTCCAGACCTGAGGGTATGGTAAGTGCCGTGGTCCCAACGGCTGTTAGAAGTACCCGTAGTTCCCGAAATAATCCTTCAAGTCCACCGAGTGTAAGTCAGGTAAGCGAGAGAGAACTAGACATTGCGATAAAGAAGAAACTTCGCGCGCATGCCGGACATATAACTCGGACGACGGACAAGGTAAGGAAGATGTTAGCTGACTCAGCGAACATCGGAAGGGTAGAGTTAGTAGAGATTAGAAGAGGATATAACTCAGCGTTATTCAAGCAGACGGAGGAGCTTGCAGTCCTAGCGAAGAAGGCAGTAGAGTCTCAGTCGAGCGACGTGGCGACGAGGATTTACGACAGGGTTTTAGCAGCCTTGTTGGAGCACCGCGAGTTATCGGAGCGATTCCGACGAGTTAGGACGGAGAACTGGCTGCTATGGGCATCACAAGCGCAGGCAACTCAGGTGAGTGACGCAGAGTTGAGAGACTTAGTGGAGCGGGAAGTGATCCAAGATAAAGAAGAGCGCCGGTATCAGAGGGAAGTTACTAGCTGGCTGATGCAGAGTGGAGTGGTGGTACCGGGTCAGGTGCAGAATATCCAACAGAGAACGTTAACTCCACCCGACACTACTACTACTAGGATCGGCATGCTGCATCCCCCCGACAATGCATCTAGAGACAGTGGCGATTCCCAGGTTAGTCACGCGCGAGGGAAAGTTATATGTGCTAGATCCCTTGTTTCTCACAACTCGGCGGAAGAGAGAAGACGCCGACTAGACGAACAGCACGCGGAAGTTTTGTGTGCATCGGAAGCACGGAAGGAGGCCGAGCGGGAACGGGAGCGCACACGTAAGTTGGACGCGGAGTTACGAGAGTTGGAAGAGATAAGTAAGCGCGAGCGAACGGAACGCGAACACGAACAGAGAGAACGCGAACTTCAACTCGAACGTGAACAGAGAGAACGCGAACTTCAACTCGAACGCGAACAGAGAGAACGCGAACAGAGAGAACGCGAACTCCAGGCCGAACGCGAACGCAAGAAACTCGAACGTGAACAGAAGGAACGCGAGCTTCAACTCGAACGCGAACGCAAGGAACGCGAACTCGAGATCGAGAAAAGAAGATGCGCATTGTATGAAGAAAAGGAGCGAGTGGAAGAAGAGAGCGCAGCGAGACGAGCGAGGGAAGAAGAACAACGTAAACCCTTCGCAGTTGGAAAGTGCGAGATTAAATTTAGAGAGCGAAGAACGGACCAGGAAGGCGAATGAAATCGCCGAGAAGGGGATGCGAATGATCGAAGAATGTGGGGTGAGTGTAGGTACCGAGTTGCGAGAACTGTTCGCACTGCAGAAGGCCGAACAGGAAGCGAGAACTCCGACTATACGCGAGTCGACGACGACCAGAATTCCTATACCCGGTCCAGCTATTACGAGTACACGGATCGCTAAACCGTTCTCTACATATCGCACGCCAGTTGGTATTAGTGCTTCACCTATCGCGCAGAATCCACGGCATCAGAACACCGCACCACTACATACTGAACGAGACGATGAAGAGTTTAGAGAAACTCCGACGGGCCGAGTATTTGGCGAACCGAACCCGCGGGTTTGGAATACGCGGACGGAGCGCCGACCCAGTTCGACGGAGAACTTCCGGGTTAAACCGGAAGAGGGATCATATGAGAGACAGCGGATTACTCAGATAGAGCCGACTATACAACAGAACCCTAGCCAGGAATTTATTACGAGGGATGAGTTAAGTGCTAGTTTAGCGCAAGCTATATCGCCGCACATCCAACCTATAACGGACATGCTTAGCAACCTACGGTTAAAGGAAGCAGCCCAGGTAAGAAGTAATTCTAATCCTAGCAGGCCTGAGTCAGATAAAGTCCAACCTAGTCAACGAGTACGCATATCGGAGGAGACTATACCACATAGACCTCAGGTAAGGACGCCTGTCCCGAATATCCATAATCCCAATTTCGAAAACTCAGCTGAGAAGTTTATACAAGATGCTTGGATCAGGGCCTCGGCGCGCAAACCATCGCGAGCGCTAAGGACTGACACCGAGTCAAGCGATGAAGAGGAAGATATGAGACGTCAGAAGTCCCGAAACTATAAGGAAAGAAGGACCGACGCGGAGCAGGTAAGTTTGAACCACTGGGAAAGGAACAGACTTAACAACCCTGCGGAACTAAACCATTTGCTAACCCGGAACGACGCAACCCTTAGGGACATAGGTAAGTTTGCTGCTAGGCAAGGACTGCCGAGGCAACAACCCCAGAAGTTTATGGGCAACCATAAGCATTGGAGGACCTTTAAAACCTATGTCGACGAGCAGCTAACCAACAGCACCTTTACTCCCAACGAGAAGTTAAACTATTTGCTTCAGATGCTCCATCGAGAACCTAGAGCCATTGCTGACAACTTCGTCGGCAATGAAAGGGCATTTGAGTTGGCAATGAAGACGCTTAGCGACATCTACGGGAATAAAACCAAGATGGCACAGTCGATAGTAGAAGACTTGGGTAAGGGCGGAAGGATTACAACTCCGTTAGAGCTGTTGAACTTAGCGAACGCTATTTCGAACGCATTAGACATCTTGAGGACGGTGAATCTACCTCATCATGGTGATCACGCCGAAGTTTTATAGAGCGTAATAAGACGTCTAAACATGCGTTACCGACAGAAATGGTTCAAATTAGAGAATAAGTTGGAGGGTCAAGGTAAAGTATTGACACTTCAGCATATTCATGACATGATAGCCACAGACGCAGTAGCAGAGATGAAATCAAACTTCTCAGAAGAGAATATGAGAGAGTCTAAACCTGTTACCGGTAAGTCTATGGTAAGTTTTGACGATGACAGGACCACTGTGACATTTAACTCAGTAGACAGATATAATTTGAGTACCCCAGCCTTTAGATCAGACTCGCGAGTATGGTCAGGTGAGCGGTTAGATAGACCTAGGTTAAGGCAACAGGAGTTGCCGGATGGATTTGTAGGTTGCCAATACTGTTTACTAAAGGTGGTAAGATCTGACGACCATAAGTTAGATAGTTGCAGACGGTTCAAAGAATTAAATTCGGAACAGAGAAGAGTTCAAGTGCGGACGTTGGACACCTGTTGGGCATGTCTTGCGCCAGGCCATGTACGGCGGCAGTGCCCGAACAGCAAGGACGGATGCATGGAATGCGGCAGACTACATCACAAGTTGCTACATGCGGATTTCCACACCCCAACGGACCGTTACTTACAGCGAAATCCTCACAGGAAGGGGAGCAAAGAACCCGTATCGATAAGGAGAAATACGTTCACCGGCATCCAGGACGATGGTTACCAACCAGGTTCGTCGGACGCGATGGCGAGTCGAGCGCGAGAGAAGTGACCTGCCAAGGTTTCACCGCGGATAGTTCATCGACCAGCGCGCGGACGTATTTATCATCGGCCACGTCGGAAATATTTAGCGTGATTCCGGTGAAACTCACTGGTGATAAGGGATCAAAGCGAATATATGTGATGTTGGACACTGCGTCCACATTATCTTATATCGACGAGGAAGTGGCGAGAGCCGTTTCTAGCTTCCAGGACGCCGAGGAAATCCAAATAGAGTTGAAGTCTATGCACGGGGTAGGTGACCTCAAGGGACACAGGATATCTGTAGAACTAGACTCCCTACTTCCAAGAGACCAACATACTCGACAAGAACGGAAAGCTTTGCCATTGGACGGATTCAAGTGTCTAGCTATGAAAGGATTCGGCAGGCAGTTAGGTAAGGTGCCGCCGATGAGTCCCATAGCACAGGAGTATTTTGACAAGCTCAGGATACCCAGACATCAGGTAGGTTATAGGAATGTTTCTATGTTAATTGGTGCAGAACAGCTGATCGCACACCAGATATGGGAAACGAGACCAGCTGAGCCGCATGTCAATGGACCACATGCCCATAGGACGATACTAGGTTGGTATACACGAGTACCCATGTCTTATGAGTTTACAGGTGGCGACAAGCCAATAGACAGATACGACGAATTACAGCCTATAACTCAACCACCGTTAGTAGAACCACCAGACATAGACGAGTTTAGGAGAACCTGTATTGACCACTATAGTGACTTTAGCGAGTCGGACGAGGAGTTGATTCCCGATAATGTTAGGTTGTCGGAACCACTTCACAACGACCGGACAGATAGTGAACCCGAGGACTACTGTTATCAGACCCGTGGGTCTGGTTCAGCGGCCCACGCTACCTATTTGAGTAACGTTTTGACTTATACCGACATAGTGGAGGGTCAAGTGGCTAAATATCGAGACCTAGACATTTTCCAATACAGTGAGGAGGAGCTACAGAAGGAATTGATACGCCAGGACCTCGAGACAGGAGCCAGAACCGTCGAATGGCTGGATAGGGACGCAATGGAACCCGGTGGATATGACCTAGCCATGTCTACTGACGAGAAACGGTCGCTGGAGATGATGGAAGACACCATACGTCTACTACCGACTGGACATTTTGAAGTTGGAATGTTGTGGCGTCGACAACCACCTAAGTTGGAGAACAACTACAACTTAGCCTTGAAAAGATTAAACGGAGTAAGGGCTCGGTTGTTAAGGAATCCGGACATTAGGGAGAAGTATTGCGCCCAGATCAACAACTATTTCGCCAAGGGATTTGCTGGGAAGGTAGAGGACCCTGACTTAGTGACAGACCAGACTTATTACCTCCCACACCACTATGTGACTCACCCTGACAAGCCTGACAAAGTCCGAGTAGTCAACGACTGCGCAGCAGTCTACAGAGGTATGTCCCTGAATTCAGAGTTGATGGATGGTCCCAACCTGAATAATTATTTGATAGGAATACTGTTGCATTTTAGACAGCGGCGATTCGCATTTACTTGTGACATCGAGGCGATGTTCCACCAGGTAAGAGCCTGTAAGGCAGACCAGGATAGCCTTCGCTTTCTCTGGTATGAGAATGAAGACTTATCCGGCCCAGTGGTTACATACCAGATGTACGTTAGGATATTTGGCGCCCGCGATAGTCCAAATGGCACGCTGTTTGTTCTAAAGAAAACGGCAACAGCCCAAATTGGTAAGTATCCAGTAGAGGTTATCGAGTCCATCTTGAGAAACTTCTATATGGACGACGGATTGGTGTCCAAGGACACAGCGGAACAAGCCATAGAAGTGGCTCACGGCCTGCAGGAGTGCTTGGCTACAGGGGGATTTCCTCTGACCAAGTTCACTACGAACTCGGAGGCCCTATTAGAGTCGTTCCCGGTGAAAGATCGTGGGAGCGGAGACATTGAATTGGGGGTAGAACCAATCCCCATGGCGCGAGTACTGGGACTCGCTTGGAATCCGAACACGGATAAATTCCAGGTAAGAGTTAGGTTTGAACCCAGTAACCCAGACAAAGTTTTGACTAAGAGAATCTGCTTATCGACATTAAGTAGACTATTTGACCCGATGAACTTTATCAGTCCGGTAATATTACAGGCACGAGCGTGCATGAGGAAAATTTGGTTGTCCCACATAGAGTGGGACGAACCAATATCTCATATACATGCAAAGCAGTGGAGAGAGTGGGAGGCCGAGTTGCATCTATTGAAAAATATAGATGTACCCCGTTCCTACTTTCCGAATCAGCTGGTATTTCCAGCTGATCTCGAACTGCACCTGTTCAGTGATGCAAGTGACACCGGCTTTGGTATGGCAGCCTACCTTCGCCGAGAGGTAAGTCAGGACAAGTTTGAGACGGCCTTTGTGACTTCTAGATCAAAGACAATGCCGGTCAAATACATGACTGTCTCTCGTGCAGAGTTACAGGCGGCTGTAGTTTCGGTCGAGGTAAGTAAGCAGATAACTGAGGAGTTAGATACGACATTGACCTTATTCTATTGGACGGACGCATCCTTGGTGTTAGTATACATTGCGGCCGACAATATTGCGCTAAAGACATTTGTGGCCAACAGACGCGCTCAGATCGTCGACTTTTCGACGAAGGAACAATGGAGACATTGTCCGGGAGTGTTGAACCCGGCCGACATAACTTCAAGAGGTGCAATGCCGGCGGAATTCTGTCAGGAAGAGTCGCAGGAGTTTTGGTTGCATGGACCTGATTTTCTAACGAGGACACAGGAACATTGGCCAGAGCGACTAAAGATTGGAATGATTGGAAGAGCGACCAATCCGATGCCTGAAGATGCAGAAGTCAAGGTGGAGAAAGTCTCTAAGTCAAAGTCTAAAGCCAAACTCAAGTCATTGGAGCGGCCTGAAGAGTCATTGGAGCGGCCCGGAGACCTGTCAGACCAACAGACTTACATGACAACTAGGTCCGGAAGGGTAAGTTACGACGTAAAACCACCCTTACAGACTAAACCGGAGTCACAATTGGTAAGTGACGGACAGAAAATGGCCGACAAAATGGAGCCTTTGGTTTCCAAACCTGCGGGTTTGGATTCGAAACTTCCATTAGTTAGCGGACAACCGTCGCTGGCATTAGAGCCATGTAGTATTTATGACAAATTACTAAATTCGTCTGCCTCTTGGCTGACAATTTGTAAAAGAACTGCGTGGTTAAGCCGATACATTTCGTACCTTTGTTTAAAACATTCGGAACATTTGAGAGAACGAACGAGCGCTAATATTGAGCGAATTCAGAAATTGAAACAACCTCTGACAGAGGATGAGATTGATCAAGCGGAATTAAAGCATTTGAAGCATTATCAAATGTGTGCCTTCCCCAAAGAATTCCATCTATTATCGGCTCAACGACCAGTTCTCTATAAACCCCTTAGAAAATGGAGTCCATTAATCCATAAGGGTTTGATTTGTCATAGATCGAGAATCCAGACTGTCGACATAAATTCACAGTTTAGGTTCCCAGTGATAATCCCTAGTCACCCAATAGAATTGCAAAGAGCGATTCTATGGGATATACACAAGAGGTTGCATCACGCGGGAAAGTTACACTGTTTGTCGGCAGCGAGACAGCGATTCATTCTATTGCAGCCAAGCAGGGCAGTAGGCACTATGTACGACGCCTGTCTGGTTTGCAAGAGAGTGAACGCCAGAGTATTGGAACAGGAGATGGCTGAACTCCCGGAAGCGAGAGTGCAGGCATATGACCCACCCTTTACGAACACAGGGGTGGACTGTTTTGGTCCGATTGAGGCAAAGAGTGGACGGCTGACCCACAAGCGATGGGGCCTGCTACTGACATGCATGGCTAGTAGAGCCATACATATTGAGCGTGTGGCAGACATGTCGACCAAATCTCTGCTCCTGGCCTTAAAGAGATTTATGGCCAGGAGAGGACTAGTAAAGGCGTTCTACTCTGACAAGGGTACAAACTTTGTCGGAGGGAATAGCGAGTTGAACGCGGCTCATAAAGCGGCACAGAATAAAGAAATTTCTGCAGCACTTTTGCCGCAAAGAATAGAATGGAGATTTAATACTCCAGAAAGTCCTTGGAGAGGAGGAAGTTGGGAGCGTTTAGTTCGCTCTGTAAAGCAGGCCATTGCCAAGACGTTGTCTGTAAATAAACAACTTACCGACGACGAGCTGGTCACAGCTTTCATCGAAATCGAGCATACCCTAAACTCGAGGCCGATAGCTATGTTGCCAGACGGTGTTGCATTAACGCCGAATCATTTGCTAATGCAGAGTCCAGCATTTCTTGTGCCGGCATCAGAACCCATTAGTGCCAACCTGTATAGTCGTAAGAGCTGGAAGGTGACACAATTAGTCGCGTACACATTCTGGGAATATTGGCGGGAATACTATCTTCCCACCATATCTACCAGAACAAAGTGGTACAAAACGGTTCGGAGTCTCCAAAGGGGAGATTACGTATTGATAACCGAGCCGATTGCCAAGAGAAAATATTGGGAGACGGGAGTGATCTTGCATACACACCCAGACGTGCAAAACATAGTGCGCACAGTCACTGTGAAAATTAGGTGCAAGTGTCCGCACCCAAAAAAGTGTAAAACTAATGGTTTACACACCTTGGACCGACCGGTCCAAGATATCGTGTTATTAGAGGAGACACGCATCGAGACGGGAGATTATAATTTGTCTCCTGCCTCAAAACAGAATTAGTGTTGGACGCAACTCACTTTGTATGCATTCCTCGTATACAAATACAAGGAAATGCATAGGAGCGGGTTTGTGGTGATTTGCGTTGAGTTTTGTCTGGTGGGTATCAAAACAAAATTTTATTTTCAAAAAATTTTGGAAAATTAAAAAATTTTAAAAATTAGAAGTGAACCCAAGACAATTCCAGACGCTGTGTATAGACGCGTTTTAGAATTCGTCTATAGATAAACAGTAATTTGAAAAGTCGTGAAGCCTGGAAAATAGCATTTAGAAACCATGGTGACGGCTATATTACGTAGGAGTGTAAATTGAGTTTAGCAACTTCCACAGATTGGTGCCAACAGTGCAACTAGGGTGCTAAAGGTTAGTAGCACCAGAGGCGTACACGGACCCCACTCAGTAGTTTGCAGTGAAGTGTTGTTTGCGCTTTTAAGACCTTTGACAGTTTAACCTGCCAAAATTAGAATGTTTTTTTATTTAGTCCCCATTATATTTCCTACTTATTTTGCAGTATGTTTGTACAGTTCGTACAGTTTGTAGGTCTATTTGGTATAGCTCTTGCAGCTTGTTTTTTATTTTTTTTCCCTTGCTTGTCTACCTACTATGTCAATCAATCCCACCATCCCCCCCCACCCCCAATCCCCTGCCCGCCCCAGACTTACTTGTTACTTCTGCTACTCTAAATTTGGCCGCACCGATAAAACTTTCAATTGCTATTTATGTAATAATAATTTTCATTTTCCCTGTGGAACCCATCTAGCCCCCAGTAACGTCAGCGACTTATCCCCTGCAACCACCAACCTGTTTTGCATCTACTGTTATCGTGAAATTTTTCCTTTTACCGATGTTGACCAAAACGATGCTGACATTTTTGAACCTATATCTACAGCTCAAAATAACATTACTTCTGATTCAGATCCCGACAATTCAACCTTTCTAAATCAAACGTTCAGTCAACTTGACCCTCATAACAATATAATAAACTTAAACATCAGCAAAGGCAGCTATTCCGAAGAGGATTTTAACTTAGAGTTTAATACCATTAACAAAAAATCATCCCTTTCAGTATTTCACGTAAATATTAGAAGCTTAAATGCAAATAAATCAGCAATTACTGACTTTTTACTTACATTGAACTCTGGGTTCGACATCCTTACTTTTTCGGAAACTTTTATCGCGGACAATGATGCACTTGACTTAATAAAATTCTACGGATATCACGAACCTATTCTTAATAATCGAACTGTAGGTATTCTTCACCGGGGAGGCACAGCTATTTTCGTTAAAGACAATATTGAAATTTCTGAAAGAACAGATTTACAAATTAAATGTTCCGGCCTTGAAAACACATGGGCACAAATAAACCGCCCCCATTCCAAACCCCTTATAATTGGTACCATCTACAGACCTGATCCCATTACAATAGATACCTTCCTCCCTCTTCTTGAGTCTAGGCTATCATCACTAACTGACTTAAAACATGACGTCATCATCACAGGTGATTTCAACATAGATTTACTAAAATCTACTACAATCTCCAAAAAATATATCGACCTCCTCCATTCCCATGGCTTTATCCAATTAATAAACCAACCAACCCGCATTACACAATGGTCCAAAACTCTAATCGATCATATGATTACAAATATCACGACATCCATTTCCCATGCTGGTACATTCCAATCTAAGATAGGCACATCTGATCACCAACCCACATTTGTTATCTTTCAGAAGTACTCTTGTTACTTCGAAAGAGATAAAACCCATTCGGTTTTTGATTTTTCTGACTATAATCAAGCCCAATTCGTAAGTGATATTACATCATCCAACACCTGGTCCTATAACTCATCCTCCGTCCCCCATAATGATAAATTTAACGTCTTTTATAGCGACCTTGAAAAATTATGCTCTTCCTATGTCACCAAAAAAAATATACGTCCCAAACTAATCCCACAAAAGCCATGGATGACCCCTAATCTAATCAAATGCACAATTAAAAAAAACACTTTATACCGCAAATTTGTAAGACACCCAACGGACGCTAACCACGTTCACCACGTTCACCTCTCCGTTATATAAATCGTAATCAACCAAATTCCTTTGTTTTAACTGAAACTTCCCCTGTAGAAGTAGAGTACCGCTTACTGCAACTTGACCCTAATTCTTCCTCGAATGACCAATTCCCAACCAAATTATTATTACACGCTGCAAAACCGCTATCAATTCACCTAAGCTATTTAATTAACCTGTCTATTACCCAAGGCTTCTTCCCCAGTGCACTCAAACCAGCTAAAATTATTCCTATTTACAAAGGCAATGACCCAACAGACTCCAATAATTACAGGCCAATATCTCTTCTTCCAGTACTAACAAAAATATTCGAACAAATAATAAACTCGCAACTGCAATCGTATTTAACTAAGTATTCAGTTCTAACAACTTCCCAGTATGGCTTCCGCCCTAGAACCTCAACCTCCCACGCTCTTCTATCAATAATTGAAAAAATTCACCGTTCTCTCGATGACAAAAATTCAACATGTGCGATATATATTGACCTAAAAAAAGCCTTCGACACCATTGACCACCCGATCTTACTACGCAAACTAGACTGTTACGGCATTCGAGGAATCCCCAATCAACTCTTATCCAGTTTTCTAACGGGCAGAACTCAACAAGTATGTATCAGTAACAAACTATCTGCTATTGAACCCCTCCTCTGTGGTGTTCCTCAAGGTTCGGTAATCTCACCTATTCTCTTTCTCCTCTACATTAATGACCTACCTAACGCTACCAATCTATTATCCACCCTTTTCGCTGACGACACCACCCTCCTCCATTCTAACCCAGAAATCCATCAACTCATCGATCAAACAAACTTTGAACTAAACAAACTATCTGATTGGCTGAACGCTAATCGACTATCTCTAAACCTAAAGAAAACTGAATACACTATATTCTCTAATACAATAACAAACTTATCCACCCAGATTCCATGCTGCGAAATTAAAAATAATCAAATTAAATTTTCAACAAACTCCAAAATCCTTGGCATCTGGGTGGATAGCAAACTAAATTGGAAGCCTCATGTAAACTTCATAATTAAAAAAATATCTAAAATGTCTGGAATTTTCTACAAATTGCGCTATATCTTCCCTTTAAATATTCTACGTCAACTTTATTTCACCCTAATTCACCCTTACATACAGTACGGTATTCTACTTTGGGGAAGTACTCATTCCACCACCCTTCATCCACTTAGAGTTAAAATAAACAAAATTATCAGATGCATTACTTTCAGTCACTCACAATCGTCCTCTGCGCCTCTATACAAATCACTACGAATTCTACCTTTAAACTTACTGTATAAACACCAGGCCGGCCTTTTCATGCATGATATCCACCACCACATTATAAGCCCCACCTCTGATCTCGGTTCTTTATTTACTAAAACTTCATCCATACACAATTACGCCACCCGCTTTTCATCTTTAGGAAACTTTTGTTTACCGCTATTTCGTCTAACCTCTTCCCAAAAATCCATGTGTTTTCAAGGCCCATCTATTTGGAGTACCATCCCTTGTGATATGCGTAACAAAAAATCCAAACCTACATTTTCAAAAAATTACAAACTTCATCTAATTTCTAAATTATAACCAATTTCACTCCCATACAAACCATATCACTGGCCTGCGTCTTTGCCCAATTTTAATTTTATTTCAAATTGCAAAAATCTTAATTCCATCCGCATTGTACATCCGTCGCCTACAGATTTCCCGCTGACGTTACCTTACTTATTACATACAAAAGTAACTATTTACAAGATTAGTCCCACGGTTCAAAAATATAATTAATAAATTTCGAAACTAATAAAAACTACCCTAAATTATGAGTATTCAGATGTAACCTCCCTCCCCCCCCCCCCCCCCCCCCCTACCCCCTCCTCTCTCACCCCCACCCCCCCCCCCCCCCCGGTGGCTAGCGTCTACTAGCCCTGCTATTAGCTAGCCTCCGTGTCCTTACATCGTTCCCTGACACCCCACCAACTTTTTTCTTAACTATTTACAATATATATCCACATTTTATGGTATTTGGGTGCGTGCAATACAATGAATTTCATACATCAAGAAGGATTAAATTTATATTGAATTGAATTGAATTGAATGTCTTTTGGATGATAGATAGTCTTTAGCCTATGACGAGTATTTGATACACTACATTAGCCGAAGCCAGTCTATGCGCAATCATTCACCCGTTGGATATACCCGGGAGACTGAGTTCGGAGCTTAATGATTGATGGTGTAAGCCTACCGTATTATTCGACTGATCGTAATATATAATCTCTGACAAATATTATTCACTTTCGGGAAATATTAACAGTTCCTTTAGGACGTGGCGCTCTAAATATGTAAACAGATTTATGACTTAAACTAGACACAACGAAAAGGCTATAGATTTACGTATATGGCGCATTCTTTAGGAGATGCTTTGTTATCAGTTACAATCATACACAATGCTGCACAATACTGCACACTAATTTGCCGACCTTCACTAAATTTGGTCACGCATAAAGAGAGCAACAGACAATTTATGTTGGGCATATGAAATAGCATTAGATTCACTTCAAACCACTCAACATAGGTCGCAATCGTTTATCTGTAACCGGTCTCTCTAACCTTTAGTATATCAAGAAGGTGGGGTGTCTGACTATTGATCAGTATTCCGATATAATATTTCATCAGCAAATATAACGAATAACCGACATTAAAAGCAGTAATATTAATGTATAAATGATTATTAAGTGAATGAGTTAACTTGTGTAACTCGTGATAACAGATATACGTTCTATAATTAAGCCTACTAATGTAAGACTAAAGACTGAAAACAC
>JAUCBJ010005824.1:0-25699 GCA_032718475.1 Nemertoderma westbladi | reverse complement strand
ATCGGCATGCTGCATTGCAGCTGCATTTTTAAGAATGCTGTGCCGGCTTGTCAACAAAATTGCACCGCCACAACTCCCTATCACCCATGACATTTGCTAGATCATCCGCATCTTTAAGGCCAGTGTCCTTTAAGATGCGTCTCAAGAAAGTCATGGGCTGTCCTCCATGCTTATTCACTCCATGAGGCTGCCAAAGTACAAGATTATGCACTGGCTGGTCCTCACGGCGAAAGCAATGTCCTGCAAAGCGGAGGCGATTTTGTTCTAGTGTCAAGCTTGGGGGAACCAATGAGACACCTCCAATGTTATATAGTGTCTGGTTGGAGATGTGTGCATTGTACTTGACACAATGTACCCGGCGTAGCATTCTTGTGAATGTGCCATCCAGAGATTTGGTGTCCTCAGCAGTTAGAGCCCAGCATGGACTCCCGTAGAGGAGTACTGGAACTACTGCTGCTCTAAATAATCGGACCTTAAGTTTCCGATTAATTCTAGGTGACTTCCAAATCCTGGAAAGCCTATTCAAGGCTGCCCATGCCTTTCCCTTACGTATTCGAAGGTCCTCACCTGACTTCCGGATCCATGATCCCAGGTAACAGAAGTCGTCCACATGCTCAAGCATACCATCCTTTGAGCTTATGCTCATCCGATCAGAGACTTGCTGAGGACTTTCAAAGTTAACTGTCAGAATTTTGGTCTTTCTGGAGTTAATAAAAAGACCAACACTAGAAGCAGCATGTTCTAATGAGCTGAGGAGCCGCTGGGCTCCCTCTAATGATTCTGAGAGTACTCCTAAGTCATCAGCAAAGTCTAGATCAGTTAGGTACTTGGCAGGATTTCCTCGACTTCTGGAGCCAGTAGGTGGAGTTATCATCACCCCATCATCATTATGATGATCTAAGGACATGCGTAGAACATAGTCAACCACAATAATGAACAAGAATGGTGCAAGTGTGTCTCCTTGGAGGACGCCCCATAACACTTCAAATGGTTCTGTGTCACCGTCAACAGTAGACACAAATGTTGTCGAACCATCGTATACTGATCTGATTGCTGCAATAATTTCATCAGGAATCCCATATAATGAAAGTATGCTGAACATACGTGAGCGAGAGACTGAATCAAAGGCCTTGAAGAAGTCAACAAAGATAACAGCCAGATGCCTGTCTTTCTTTTTTGATAACTCTTCAATTATCCTTCTAAGTGCCAAAATGGGCTCCATGGTCCCACGACCTTTACGGAACCCATTCTGATTTCCACGTAGCAGTCTCTCAATGGGATCCCTGATGCGATTTAATAGAATTCTATTGTATAGTTTTGCAGCAATCGAGATCAATGAGATTCCCCGAAAAGAACCATAGAGTGTTAGGTTGCCCTTCTTGGGAACTGGCACCAACTTATTTGTTTTCATTTCTTGTGGGACTCTTGTTGTACGGTACATGTCTACTATGATGGGATAGATGAGCTTTAAACACTCAGGTATTTTAAAGACCTCAGGGGGAACACCATCTACACCACTGGCACGATTGGTCTTAATGCTCTTTGCAGCAGCCTTCACTTCTGCAAAGGAGATATCGCCAATGGGAATATCTGGGAGTACAGACTCAGACACTTTTACTTCTATAAAGTTATCAGGCAATACCCTGTCATTATTGAGGAGCTTTTCAAAGTGGGCTTTCCAACCATTGAGGCGATCGGCTGGTGATTCAGCCTTAACCTTGGTGGTTGGTTGGCTTTTCCGCCCAGTAAGCAGATTGATCGATTTCCATGCCTGGGATGATTGCCTGCTGTCGTCAGCATCATTGATGGCATCAACCTGTTGGTTTATTAGCTCCTGTAGATTAGCAGAGTACTGCCTGTTCAGGGACCTAGATGCAGCTTTAACTGCATTCTTGGCCGCTGTAGTCTGTTTGAGTCGGGACTCTTTCTGCGCCTTATGAAGGTCATTTCGGCACTTCTGAATTTTGTTGTCAGTCCAGGGGGCCCTTTTCCTGTTTCGAGGGTATACAGGAACTGTTTCTGCAGCTGCTAACTTAACTGCTTCTGTAAAGGCAGTATAGCCCTCACAGTGATCTGCCGCCTCAGAGGCAAGAGCCTCATACCTGTTGCTCAGCTGTAGTGTGAAGCTGGATCTCACACTTGGCTGTTGCAACAGAGAGGACCAGTCATGCCGTGGCAAGGCAGATTTCGTTGTTCTGCTAGCACGCAGACTAAGTCTTACCTTGGCCACAATAAGGCGGTGATCACTGGAGAAGGGTCGAAGTGTAAATGCATTACAGTCTTGTATAGAGCTCCTGTATTTCCTACGAAACAGAATATGGTCTATCTGGGACTTGTGACCACTGGGTCCACTATGAGTCCATAGCTTTCCAGTTCGCTTCTTGAACTGGGTTCCAGCCGAAAACAATCCATTTCCAGAGATAAAATCCTGAAGATGGACAGAATTTCGGTTAACACTATTGCTATAGACCCAGGGCGATGTAGGTGATTGATGCAGACTTGCATTAAAGTCTCCCAGGAATGTTAAGAATGCATGCTGATCCACTCCATCAGTTGCTGCTTGTAGATTGTGGTAGAAATTTTCCACCTCCTCTACAGGGGCAACACTAGTTGGAGAGTAGCACACAATCAGAACCACCTTAGGAAACTTCTTAGCCAGTCTTCCAGAACATGAGAAGTGGCAACGGATGATGCGGTTAGAGATTTGGTCTATTTTGTCCAATGCTGCATGTGCAGTTGGATTCATCAATAGACCAATTCCACCATTGCCACTATCATCTGCTGACGCGAGGGCGAGTCGCCAACCGCCCCCCATGTCCTTAATCAGAACCTCATCAGTCTGTCCAGTCTGCATTCGGTGCTCTTGAACACCCACTGCGCTAAGAGAAAGCTTATCTGCCAAGGCAGTCAGCTCACCTTGTCGCATTGGGGACCCGAGTGTTAGGGTGTTTACTGAGGCTAGTCTAGTGACTTGCCTCAGATTCACCAATGGCTTTGTTGGTCGGGGTGGAACATGAGAGTAGCCTCCAACTCCAGAATCCCTCTCCCCATCACAATCTGGCCTCCCTGGTGACCCAGGGTTTGGGCCAGAAAGGTCATCAGGAAAGGGACTCAAAGAATTGTTGGCTGCTCTCTCTCCAGTAGGGGGTGAGACAGGCAGCCGGTCAGGAGTTAACTGACGCCTGTGAGGCCGATTGTGTCCGGTAATTCCACTGGCCTCTAGTGGCCGGACCTCCGCATTGCTAATGTAATCCATAGTGGGGGTTGGGGGGTGCTTTTTTGCCGAGTCAGCTCTCGGGGCAAATACCACACCCTGGTTTGCCATTCCACAGGGTGGGTGTCGCAATGGAGTCAGATATGAGGCCCATCACCCATATCTACTCTGGCGTACATGACCCACCATTGGCTGTTGCAGCTCATCTGCTGGGTCATGCCCTGTACCCTTGCTGCCAGGTGCAGGCCTCACCCCCGCTACTCCCTGCGTATTAACTACGTGGCCTACCAGGCTCCCTACGGGGTCTCTCACCCCCGCTACCCCCATGCGTACTGATTATGTGGCCTGGCAGGCTCCCGCTGGCTCGGACCACCTACATGCTCGCCGCGTTCGTATTAATAGCAACGCATTATCAACAATATTGTCGTGTAAAATATTTGGATTATTTGAAGTTATTCTGTACCGAAATTCGGATTATTATTTCAATTATTTCTGTATATTTGGATTAGAATCGGGATTATTTTGTTCGTTTGAATTAAAATTATTATTAAAATTACTCTGTGTATTTAAATTTAAATTATTGGAATCACTTTGTATATTCGAATTATTTTGTATATCTGGGTTTAGATTATTATTTGAATTATTTGGATTATTATGTGAGCGTTTAAATTAGGGATACTGATTATTTAATATTAAGTATTATTTAAATTAGAATCACCGGGCAAAACATTATTTCCTGGAATGAAAGTTTGATTAGGGTTGTCTACTACGGTACTGTTAATATTAACGCCCTCTAACAGATTATCGTTATTAACCCCACCCCCCCCCCCCCCCCCCGCCCGTACGGTTACACCAGTCCAGGGTCTGTCGCCCGGTGCCTGTAAGTGGGGTATTAACAAACGTTTCCATAACTTCTGGCTCCCCATACATACTATCCGAGCCAGCCTCACTCTCAGATAATCCCAACTGCGCCAGATCTAGTCGGCGCTTCTGTTTGGCCTGATATTGCATAAGCCCCCTTAGCCGGGCATGCATATCATCCCGCATACGCTTTGCCGCTCTCTCCCTCTCTCTATCCTCTCGCATACTTTGATCCACTAATCCTGCCTCCCTCGCCTCCTGTTCTCTACGCTCGTTCTCTACTTTCGCTTCTCGCTCTTTATGCTTGTTCATCTCTCTCGTCTCTCGCTCCTTACGCTCCTTCTCTACTCTCGTTTCTCGCTCCTTACATTCCTTCTCTACTCTCGTTTCTCACTCCCTACGTTCCTCTGCCTCTCTCTCTTCTTGTTCTCCACAATTTCTCGCTACCCTCTCGGCCCTCTCTCTACACTCCCTCGCCAACTCCCTCTCTTTCTCCAACAGCGCAGTTCCCTCATCCAACTGCCTACCTAATTCTTTCTGGTCTAGCGCCACCATGGCTAATTGACATGCCAGGTCTATCTCTAACACCCTTCTTGCTTTCGCGGAGGATGTAGCGGACTTATTGGTCGCGACGGACTTCCGTCGCCTCTCTGTCCTACTAACTTTCCCCCGCTTTCTGGGGTTCTCGCTAACCGACGAGACCGAATCCTCGGGGTTAACCTCGGGTTCGCCCTCGTACGGATCTGCCCAACCCACTAACTTAATTCCCTTAGCATCCACAAAATATGGCCCTATGTACACCACTTCAGGCTCCATAACCCCGGATCCCCACAGTTCGAATAGTTCGGTGGCGACCCCCATCGCTCTCTCACTCGCCAGTTCTCCCTGCCCGAAATGGACTAGATATCTGAAATGTTTATTCGACTCATCTAGCCGCTGGCTCAACTTCCCCTGGTTTACCTTTGCCCCCTCTCTGGCCTCCTTGAGCTGTTTCTTCGTCGCATTGTAGGCCCGTCGAAGCTGATCGCTGGTTCCGACGTCCTCATCGCCAACATCTCCTCCTCCTCTCTTGGTTCGGCGTCGTACCGGCGGCCCCACCGTCGCCGTTCCGGTGGGCTGTCCGTCGCCCTCAGCCTGTGGCTGGCCGGCAACTTCGGTACTCCGACCGCCGTCGTGCGTAAACTCGTCCCTTCCTTGTGGTAGACAGCCGCCCTCCACTTGGACTGCCGGATCGTCTCTCGTCGGCAAATCCGGCGTTGCAGGTTGGTACCGTCGCGTCGCGGCCTAGCGGATCGTTTGGTTGGTATCGTCCGGGGTCCGCGGCGGTGACCTCTCTCCCTCCGACAATTGTGGTTGTCCTGTGCTCATCTTATCTGGCAGTCACAGTTTGTGGTTAGCTGGGTATCTTTTACTGTGACGGGATCAAGGGATCCCGACCGGTTGTCAGACTACGCGTCACCGTGGTATTGAAATAAAAGAGTTTGTTGTTATCTCTTCGACACTTGGTAGTTAATATCGATAAAATGAATTGATAATATATGTAATAGCACAGTTGATAGGTCGACAATAGCAGTATACCGGTAGGTAGGATATGTAATATGTAATGATGGTGACGGTAAAAGATGTCTGCACTCAAACTAATGACTGGAATAACTGAACTGGTATGAATACATTGATAATATATCTAATCATCCCTACATTACCGTGGCCTTTGTCCAGTGGATGCTTTCCCCCACTCCTATTGGCTGATAACCTACTTCATGCCTCTCACCTCTGTGGGGGTGCCCCCCCCCCCCCCCTGCTGGGTCCGTTGGTTATTTTCCCTCTTGAGGTGGTTTGACCTCTAACCTCCCTTTGTGTGGCTTTTGGGGTGTGTGTTATCCCCGTTATTGGGTGTGATACGAGATTGGTTGTTATCAATCTCGTATCTCCAATATTGCTGAAAAAGGCGCCACTTACCAACTATATGGGGGTAATGAGGCGGAATTGAATCCGCTCACAGAGGCATAGACTATGCCTCACTGAGGCATAGACTATGCCTCACTGAGGCACTGAGGCATAGACTATGACTCACTGAGGCCGAGACTATGCCTCACTGAGGCATAGACTATGACTCAATGAGGCATAGACTGTCAAAAATAACTAATTCCAACTCTTTACTAATAACTTCTGACTGTATAACAGTATACTCCAGCAATATGACCTAATACAAACCACACACAAAAGACCGAATAACCGTACCGGTACGGACAACCTCCACCAATATATCACATACAGAATATATATTAGGCCATGCCTTATAACCTTTGACACAACTCAAGTCACACTCATCTTAGTTTTTAAGTTGAGTGTCAGAATACCAAACACCACAGTTCATAACTTCCCACAAGATATATCCACTAATATTCTTAGTCAGGCAATCAGCAAGTTGGAGTTTGGTATGCACGAATCTCACTTCAACCTCATCAGTTAGCTCTCTTAATGCTCCAAGATCCACTCGAAGACGCTTTTCAGTGACATTGCTATCTGCACTCTTTAGATGATCAACCAAACTTTGCGAGTCAGTATTCAAACGTTTTTGTTTAACATGAAAATGAATCTCATTTAGAATACCAGACAAGAACATCAACATATCAATCCCATCAGCTGCTGCAAGTGTTTCAGCCGCGAAAGTTGAACGTGCCACACGTCGGATCTTTTTTGATTGCCAAGTCACTATATTAAATTTGTTTCCAGATGACATCGCCAATATGACTCCACCCTGGCTACTTCCATTTTGGCCAGTTCCAAAGCTGCTATCTGTATAACATTCTAGAACAGGAAGATCCTCCAATTTTTGGTACACAATCTTTGAAGGGGAAAATGCTTTACATCTTCTAAGAAGTTTATTTGCTTCTTTCAGAGTTTTTACAGTAGCATTTTCAACCTGAGACATGATATTTGATACACCGTATGATAGATCCGGTCGTGTTACTGTGGCAGACCATTGTAATGCTCCAATTAATGATCTCAATTCCCTTACTTCTTCTTTGAGCAAGACACTATCATCGGGTCTTTTAGGTAAGTTAATCTGATGTATTCCATCAATATAATTGATCTGTGAAACATGTAATTCAAAAGAATCCCCACAACTTTCTGTACGAATATCCATTCCAACAAATTTCAGATGATTTGATATATTTTCCTCACCAACCAACAGTTTCTTTCTTATGTTTCCAATTATTCTCTCTTCAAATTCATATGAACCTCCATAAATAAAATCGTCTACATATATACATAATAGTCCTTCAAGCTTGTTGTCCTTAATACAGAAAAATAAACAGGGATCATCCCTACTCTGCTCCATTCCAATCTCAGTCATTATACTAAGGACTTTCTCATAAAATTTACGAGGAGCAATTGCTAACCCATAGGCAGCTTTCTTGAGTTTCCAACAATTACCTTCAGGTACATTTGCCTCCTTAGGTGGTATCACATAAACATTTCGGTCTAGTGGGCTCTGCAAAAAAGCTCGTCTTATATCTATCGATTTTGGTTTCCAATTTAAGGTAGGCAACAAGGATAACACCAAACGCAATACACCTTTGTCTATTGTCGGAGACATAGTCGTTTCAATATCATTTTTGTTATCCTGAAAGCCTCTGATAACTAACCGTGCCTTGATATGGGTCTCCTCTCCTGCACTTTCTGATTTTTCAGTAATAACAAATCTGGATGATATTAAAGGAACTGTGTTTTTCGAAACAGAAACTTCCTCAATGACTTTAAATTCTCTCCAATTCTCCAATTCCTTCAGCTTTGCTTCCATTACTAATTCAGGATCAAACAACAATTCAGATGTTTCCAAGACTTAATCAATACCATACACTTTCGGAGGTAATCTAGTTCGCTGTGAACGTTGTAAACCACCCATTTCATCAAAATGTTTAGAATCTATTTTTAAATTCTTTACCTCCCTCGATAATGTATGTGTTGATAAATCTTTAGCACCACCTTCAACTCTATCAGCTGTATTCTGTATGCCTCCCTCAAGGTCAACATCAACAGTTTTCGACAAAATTTGTTTATTTTCACCAACTACTGGTAAAGGAATTGTCACATCATCTCCATTATTATCTAGATTAATAACAGCATTTGTTAGTTTCTTCACTCTTTCACTCTCATCCATTTTATTATTATTACAATAATCTTCATCACAGCAACTTTCGTCATCATTGATAGGTTCTGACTTTCTAATATGAATTCTGTGAACTCTAATAACATTTACACCATGTTTAACGAGAATTGTAGGTCCATCTCGACCTATTACAATGCCTGGCCCCTTCCAACCTCGCTTTTCTTTTGAAACATTGTCTCTCCAGTAATAAACAATTTGTCCAGATGATACATTCTCACTCGGAGTGGTGACCTTATGAGTTAAAGCAGTTTTCAGTCTTCGACTTGCCTCAGAAGAAATATAAGCCTTGCGAGTGGTAAACAGAACATTCATTTGGTCACGAATAGGATCATCCCAATCACACTTGTCGGATGCTTGCACTTGAAACAAATCATCTTCTTCTAACAAAGGTACTCTAGGATTTCTACCAAAGACTCTTTGACTAGGCGAGAAACCATCACTATCATATAAACAGTTCTTAGCATATATCGAATAATCTAAAGCCAAACTTACTGAAATGGTTTTATCTGAAAGAACTGTTTTTGTTAAGGTTTCCTTTAGCAATCCATTATGCCTCTCGCAAATTCCGTTACTAAACGGAGAATAAGCAGCAGTAGAAACATCTTTACAATTGAATTTTTGTTCAAGTCTGAGAATAACATATGCTGTAAATTCTTTTTTATTAATTGCCTTATAACCTTTGACACAACTCAAGTCACATAGACTATGCCTCACTGAGGCAGTGAGGCATAGACTATGACTCATAAGGGTCTAAGGCCTTCAAGCTGATCATTTGCTTAGTTTTCTAATTAGAAGGTCGTGAGTTCGAACCCTAGAAGAGCATTATTCTTTTTCCTAGCTCTAGGCTGAATCTAGTGCACACTAGCTTTGACTCTCCCAGCTATAGTAATAGTATGCAACCTTGGGAGTTAATGTGCGGTCTTATGAGTAAGGCCAAGAGATTAGACTTCAGGTTGCCTCCATTGATTCACTCTTCTTAACTTTATAAAATAACTCAACCCTTATTTAAAGTTTTAAAAGTTATGACTTAGTCGACCAATTTTCCAAAGCATATTATAAAAACATATAATTTCTTGAATAAATAGACCTAATAGTAATAAATATTGTGGGGTAAATACATTTATAATACTAATATAATTATTATGGATAAATAGTCCTAATACTAATATAATTGTTATGGATAAATAGTCCTAATACTAATATAATTGTTTTGGATAAATAGCCCTAATACTATTATGAAAGGAACTCAAACAAACAAATGTCAATAGCATCGTCCTGCGCGGGCATATACTGAACGAGAGTTTTTTATCATAGGTCTTCGAAAATTAGTAAAAGCTGGTTGATTTACTTTACTTTCATCTTCTTCATTACCCAACTGTTTCTTAATTTTATTCAATTGTTCATTAATTTTCAGTTATTTACTTTTATTTCCCAGAACCTGTCTTAATATCTCTTCTCTATTTTCCTCATTTTCTTCCATTTGTTTAATAAATTTCTGCATTTGATTTTTGTTTCCTAATATTTGTCTCAATATCTCTTCTTTATTTTCATCATTCTCTTCTAAATGTTTAATAAATTTCTGTAATTTAATTTTACTTCCTAGAACTTGGGTCAATGTCGCCTCTTTATTTTCTTCATAATCAAATTCAAATGTTTATTAATTTTCCGCAATTTATTCTTATTTCCATGTAATTGCTCTTTATTTCCTCATTATCATCATTTTCATCCTCTTCTCCACTTTCCTGATCTTCACTTTCTTCACCCTCTTTCTGACCTTCACTTTCTTCATCCTCTTCCCCGCCTTCACTTTCTTCATCCTCTTCCTGTTCTTCACTTTCTTCATCCTCTTCCTGTTCTTCACTTTCTTCATTCTCTTCCTGACCTTCGCTATCTTCACTATCCGCTATCTTCCTGATATTCACTTTCTTTGTTCTCAACTTCACTCTCTTCAACTTCATCCTGACCCTCACTATTTTCATTCTCCATCTCATCATCCTCTTCTTCTCCATCTTTCTCACTCAAATTTTCCTCATTTTCTAGGGGTAACTGTTTTTGTATCCCTTTCAAAATATTCATAACTTTATAAAATTTATTTTCCATTGTCTGTTTTATATTTAATATATCACGCTCATCTCTCTTTTTCTTTTCATCTTCACTAAAAATATCTTTGGATTTTTTAAATTTTTTTGGTAACGGAGCCATTAGTTTTTCCTTTCTACGTGTTTCCATATGACAAGATAAATTGTCTTTTCTCATTTCTTTATTACAAACCAAACAACTTTCATGTCTATGCATTATATAGCAATGCCAATTGATAATATTGAATTTTAGCTAAATGATTTTACAAAATTTTAAATAAATAAAACTTTTATGAAAATAAATAAAACTTTTTAATATAAAAGTTAGAGAATGACCGGGAATACGCTGAACTATTATAGAAGGAGGCTAGAATGGATTATCCAATCAGAGTGCGAGGGTGAGTTAGGCAGCCAATCAGGACTCGAGGGAGGAAAGTTAGACAGCCAATGAGAGAGTAGATGCGAGTACAGTGGTAAAGCGCCCGCCCATCCATGGTGAGATAACGTCACACTAACTCTCAAGGATAGTTATACTCACCAATCAAATATCCCTCGCAAACCAGATTCCCCCCAGCCTCTAAAGTATTCCACTTCAATGAAAAATATATAGAGCTTTAGTTGGATTTGAACCTGTGCTTGTAAACTCTTTTGTGCTCGTATATTGAAGTGATCATAGTCTATGCCTCAGTGAGGCATAGTCTGTGTCAGGTCTTAAATATGAGTCTTACAAATCCGAACGTAAATTAACAAATTCGAAGGTTACTGTTCCACCTTGGTGTAGTGGTTGCGTTGAATTCACATCTCCCGTATGTCATGGGTTCAATCCATGCATGAACCAGGGCAGTTTTCGTTCGGTCAGCAATAGGCCTAACGTTGCAAAATGCAGTATTATTGCCTAGTGACCAATTCATGGCTACCATATGGTTTTCACTTTGAGACATTTCGCCCTCTAGAGGCAGACTGGGAACTTCAGAATACTCTGTGACTCTGCAAAAGATATAGCCCATATTGTAATAGATACCGACTGGAGGGGTCAAAATTAGGTAATAATATATCTAAATAAGTCTCAAACATCTTGACTCGTGGCTCGCCCCTCAGAACTCTTAAGCAATATAACTTCATAGTTTTGCGAACTGTAAATAACAAAGCTAGAGAAGATGTTAATTTTCAAATAATACACCCTCTAGCGGCAGACAGGGGAACTCCAGACTACTCTATGACTCCGCAAAATATATGGCCTATGCCATAGTAGATGCCTACCGAGTTTAAACCTATTCGGAATGAAAATAACAAAGTTAGAGAAGATTAATTTTCAGATCATACGCCCTCTAGCGGCAGACTATGGAACTGCAGACGGCTGGATATAGGTAAGAGTAATTAGTAATCAGAAGTGTCACGAGAGGGGGGCAAGGCGCTTGGATACAACTATTATTAATAAGCTGTATTAATTGGGGGTCAAAGGGCAACGATAAAGCTGTCTGGATATAGATAACAGTAATTAGTTACCAGTAAGGGAGCTGTATACTAGTGTTGAGAACTGTAACTGTAATTATACTGTAACTGCAACTATAACTGAATGGTTTTGATGATTTTTTTGATACTGTAACTATAACTGTAACTGTAATTGCGAATTTTGAATACTGTAACTGTAACTGAAACTGTAATTACCTATTTTGAATACTGTAACTGAAACTGAAATTAACAAAATCCAATTCAGTTCTCAATCACACAATTAACATGAATGAGCATTTAAAACAGCATTGTAATAAAGTATAGAGTATAGTTTAATAAATGAATAACTGTGGTTACCATAGGTATCATTTTTAAAACATTGTTATAAAAAAAACAATCTCGTTTTTTCCACTTCTGAACAAAACCATAATATTACACAATATAAAATCAAAGACCCATTGCCCACTTAGCTCAAATGTGATTTATTTGGCGAGTCAAGTAGTGAACGAAGATCTACAGTAGCATATAGTCTATGTTCATCGGACTCAACTATTAGACTATTATCAGACCTTATCACCACTTTTGCTTCATATTAAATGTAAATGTTTTAGATAAACAAAGAAAAGTTAGGCCTATTGGTAGAGGGATATTAACGGATATATATTTTACATTATTAATTATTAATGTTTTTACCGGTACTATTAATATCACAATCACACTAGAGGCACACTGGAAATTAAATTTTGATCAAGTTTACCATTATAAATTACAAGATTAAACTTAAAAGTGAAAGGAGCAGCTTATCGAGGTGGGTCTAACCAAAACAATAAATATATGATTACTAAAACAAATTACGAATTACGGAAAATGAGCAGGATTCAGAACCATGGCTTTATAACCAAAACAATAAATGATAACAATAAGTGTACAAGCACTGAAACAAGATGTACAGTAAAATGTGGGTGCCTTTAGTGTGATCTTGTGACGTGCCACTTTCATTACATACTATCAGTATATTAGTTACAAAATATTACCATAGCGTGGGTCCAACTTTCCTACAACAACTACCTATTAGCTCTAGAAAGAGGACGTTTCGTAATGAACATTATTATTAGCGTATATAACAGTAATATATTAAAGTGCCTCATTTTTAGTTTCAGATGACTGCTTACTACATGAGATCATATATATTGAGTCTATAACTGAAACTGTAACTGAAACTGAAATGCTCAATTTTGTAATACTGAAACTGTAACTGTAACTGAAATGTTACACTTTGTAATACTGAAACTGTAACTGTAACTGAAATGCAAAACTTTGAATACTGAAACTGTAACTGTAACTGAAATGCAAAACTTTGAATACTGAAACTGTAACTGTAACTGAAATTAGTCAAAATTGATTCAGTTCTCAACACTACTGTATACCCTATGTCTAAGTATAACGAGATGAAAGTCAATGAGGTCATATAGAAACCAATATATAAAACTAATTATTGGTAAATCTAAAATAAAGTATAATTAAATAAATACAAATAATTAATTAAAATTAAATACAAATAAATAAGTATTAATAAATAAAAGCGCTGCGGTGTCACTTATGACACCCTCTTGCACCGGCTTTGCGACAGTTGGACAACACTGATGACCCATTGTCTGATTAATTAGGATAATCAATTAAACCCTAATTAGGAGTCGTAAGACACCTATTAGGGTTTAATTGTACTAATTAATTGATGCCACCTATCAATTAGGGTCTAATTAGTCTAATTGGGAGGTGTCACCCAGACAATCTGGCGCCAATGACACCCTATGGGTGATAATAGGGTGTCATATGACACCCAATGGTTGTCAGTGAGGTCTAACTGTCGCAAAGCCAACCAAGACCCTACTACTTTGGCTTTCCAATGATATAAAGGCTGCCAAATCTTGGCTTTCCAACAATATAAAGGCCGCCAAATCTTGGCTTTCCAATGATATAAAGGCCGCCAAATCTTGGCTTTCCAATGATATAAAGGCCACCTAATCTTGGCTTTCCAACGATATAAAGGCCGCCAAATCTTGGCTTTCAAACGATATAAAGGCCACCAAATCTTGGCTTTCCAATGATATAAAGGCTACCGAATCGTGACTTTCCAATGATATAAAGGTCACCAAATCTTGGCTTTCCAACGATATAAAGGCCGCCAAATCTTGGCTTTCCAATGATATAAAGGCTACCGAATCTTGACTTTCCAATGATATAAAGGTCACCAAATCTTGGCTTTCCAACGATATAAAGGCCGCCAAATCTTGGCTTTCCAACGATATAAAGTCCGCCAAATCTTGGCTTTCCAATGATATAAAGGCCGCCAAATCTTGGCTTTACAATTATATAAAGGCTGCCAAATCTTGGCTTTCCAACGATATAAAGGCCGCCAAATCTTGGCTTTCAAACGATATAAAGGCCGCCAAATCTTGGCTTTCCAACGATATAAAGTCCGCCAAATCTTGGCTTTCCAATGATATAAAGGCCGCCAAATCTTGGCTTTACAATTATATAAAGGCTGCCAAATCTTGGCTTTCCAACAATATAAAGGCTGCCAAATCTTGGCTTTCTGACGATATAAAAGGCCGCCAAATCTTGGCTTTCCAAAGATATAAAGGCTGCCAAATCTTGGCTTTCCAACGATATAAAGGTCACCAAATCTTGGCTTTCCAACGATATAAAGGCCACCAAATCTTGGCTTTCCAACAATATATCGTTAATATCGTTACCAATGGTTTAAAGATAATCTTATTATGAGAAGTAGTTTTTGGTGGTTGAAAGTCACAAGTCGACTTCCGGACACGCCAAATTCCCGACTTTTCCAACTTTGAACAGTCATTACTCAAGAACCATTCAAAGTCATTTCTCAAGAACCATTCAAAGTCATTACTCGAGAACCATTCAAGATGTTAACATAACTCTTTGTGTGAAAGCTTCTCTGAAAAATGACCTAGAAAATGATGTATAACTTTAATACATTATGTTGGATATTACTGGCGAAATTTTGAGTCGAATTCTCGGACACCCCATTGACTACTTTTGAGGAGAATCAACCAGGTACCTTTTCCAAACTCGTGGATCAAGAACTTCAACCCAACTGCTAGCCTATTACAGATCCTTAAACATGATATATTTTTCATAAAAAAATCTCAGTTTTCATAGTAAAAGATCACAGATCGTTGTGTTAAAGTTTCAGAATAGTATTGGTAGTAGTAATATAAGTAAATAATTGAAGTAGAAGCTTGAAAAACCAATAATAATGAGTTAATTTTTTTATTTAGTATTTTTTAATCAAGCACGTTAAGTAAAAACCTTACGGGTAGGTATGTCAGTGCCAAAGTATGTAAAAAACTAAAAGCAACAAGACCTAGACGTTGCATGCAATCAGTGATCAGCTGATGGCAGCCAGCTGATCGGTAGTTTTCGCCCCATAACCAGCTTGCGTGTTTGAATGTAATACATTTCAAGCTTTTGCAAGACTGGCCGCAATAGGTGTCTAGCAATTACAGTGAAATGTTAAACAATTCATGCCAGTCAGTCAGCCAACGTGTATTGGGCTCGCCGCGGTGAGTCATGATGTGGTTGTGCACAGTCTTACCCTGTTTGCTCCCATCCTTGGCAGTCACATCCTGGTGCTGTCTAACGCGTTCAAACAAGTGTTGGATGGTGTGTCCAACATATTCCCCCTTACAAGAGGGACAGATAAAGAAGATAAAGAGTAAACGACATTACACGCAAGGATTGTTTGGGATCACGGGGTGTTTGAGAGACGGGAGTGACTGGCGCAGTTTAGATGTTTTTTTAAAGTAAATTGTATAGAATAGAATTGGGGAACCGGTACCAGTAATAGTTCCCTTAGAAGGAATGCAATAATAAAAAAGTTTGAGAAAATGTTCACTATCAGAGAATTCTCCCGCAGGTGGAAGACGGGGGAACTCCAGAGCTCTGAGTATTACGTTACGAGTTAGGACGAGAACTCTTAAGGTCTCAGCCTAACTCGTAACGTAATACTCGTACTACTAGGATCGGCATGCTGCATTGCAGCTGCATTTTTATAAATGCTGTACCGGCTTGTCGACAAAATTGCGCCGCCACAACTCCCTATCACCCATGACATTTGCTAGATCATCCGCATCTTCAAGGCCAGTGTCCTTTAAGATGCGTCTCAAGAAAGTCATGGGCTGTCCACCATGCTTATTCACTCCATGAGGCTGCCAAAGTACAAGATTATGCACTGCTGGTCCTCACGGCGAAAGCAATGTCCTGCAAAGCGGAGGCGATTTTGTTCTAGTGTCAAGCTTGGGGGAACCGATGAGACACCTCCAATGTTATATAGTATCTGGTTGGAGATTTGTGCAATGTACTTGACACAATGAACCCGGCGTAGCATTCTTGTGAATGTGTCATCCAGAGATTTGGTGTCCTCAGCAGTTAGAGCCCAGCATGGACTCCCATAGATGAGTACTGGAACTACTGCTGCTCTAAATAATCGGACCTTAAGTTTAATTAATTCTCGGTGGCTTCCAAATCCTGGAAAGCCTATTCAAGGCTGCCCATGCCTTTCCCTTACGTATTCGAAGGTGGACCTGACTTCCGGATCCATGATCCCAGGTAACAGAAGTGGACCACATGCTCACTGCCTGTTCAGGGACCTAGATGCAGCCTTAACTGCATTCTTGGCCGCTGTAGTCTGTTTGAGTCGGGACTCTTTCTGCGCCTTATAGAGGTCATTTTGGCACTTCTGAATTTTGTTGTCAGTCCAGGGGGCCCTTTTCCTGTTTCGAGGGAATACAGGAACTGTTTCTGCAGCTGCTAACTTAACTGCTTCTGTAAAGGCAGTATAGCCCTCACAGTGATCTGCCGCCTCAGAGGCAAGAGCCTCATACCTGTTGCCCAGCTGTAGTGTGAAGCTGGATCTCACACTTGGCTGTTGCAACAGAGATGACCAGTCATGCCGTGGCAAGGCAGATTTCGTTGTTCTGCTAGCACGCAGACTAAGTTTTACCTTGGCCACAATAAGGCGGTGATCACTGGAGAAGGGTCGAAGTGTAAATGCATTACAGTCTTGTATAGAGCTTCTGTATTTCCTACGAAACAGGATATGGTCTATCTGGAACTTGTGACCACTGGGTCCACTATGAGTCCATAGCTTTCCAGTTCGCTTCTTGAACTGGGTTCCAGCCGAAAACAATCCATTTCCAGAGATAAAATCCTGAAGATGGACGGAATTTCGGTTAACACTATTGCTATAGACCCAGGGCGATGTAGGTGATTGATGCAGACTTGCATTAAAGTCTCCCAGGAATGTTAAGAATGCATGCTGATCCACTCCATCAGTAGCTGCTTGTAGATTGTGGTAGAAATTTTCCACCTCCTCTACAGGGGCAACACTAGTTGGAGAGTAGCACACAATCAGAACCACCTTAGGAAACTTCTTAGCCAGTCTTCCAGAACATGAGAAGTGGCAACGGATGATGCGGTTAGAGATTTGGACTATTTTATCCAATGCTGCATGTGCAGTTGGATTCATCAATAGACCAATTCCACCATTGCCACTATCATCTGCTGACGCAAGGGCGAGTCGCCAACCGCCCCCCATGTCCTTAATCAGAACCTCATCAGTCTGTCCAGTCTGCATTCGGTGCTCTTGAACACCCACTGCGCTAAGAGAAAGCTTATCTGCCAAGTCAGTCAGCTCACCTTGTCGCATTGGGGACCCGAGTGTTAGGGTGTTTACTGAGGCTAGTCTAGTGACTTGCCTCAGATTCACCAATGGCTTTGTTGGTCGGGGTGGAACATGAGAGTAGCCTCCAACTCCAGAATCCCTCTCCCCATCACAATCTGGCCTCCCTGGTGACCCAGGGTTTGGGCCAGAAAGGTCATCAGGAAAGGGACTCAAAGAATTGTTGGCTGCTCTCTCTCCAGTAGGGGGTGAGACAGGCAGCCGGTCAGGAGATAACTGACGCCTGTGAGGCCGATTGTGTCCGGTAATTCCACTGGCCTCTAGTGGCCGGACCTCCGCATTGCTAATGTAATCCATAGTGGGGGTTGGGGGGTGCTTTTTTGCCGAGTCAGCTCTCGGGGCAAATACCACACCCTGGTTTGCCATTCCACAGGGTGGGTGTCGCAATGGAGTCAGATATGAGGCCCATCACCCATATCTACTCTGGCGCACATGACCCACCATTGGCTGTTGCAGCTCATCTGCTGGGTCATGCCCTGTACCCTTGCTGCCAGGTGCAGGTCGCAGTGAAGTGCCCTCAGAGTGGACATGAGAACACTCTACTCCTGACCAGCCATTGGTAGATCACCATCTGCCTGGCCATATACCCCTGCAGCCAAGTATATGGGTCCTTAATCCAGGACCAAGGGCGTCCTTATCCCAGAACGAAGGGGGTCCTAGTTACAGGACCAGATTTGCCCTAGTAAGAGGGTCTATGCAGCTACAGGTAATACTCGCACCGGTATATATAACTTCTATAAAATATTTACAATACAATATAATAGAAAGAGTTAATGATTATATACGCGATTAGCACCTCCTAACCTTCATAAGTCTCTTAATGAGTGTCGATTTACCAGAACCACTGGGTCCGCAAACAACAACAGGTCTAAACCCACTCGTAGAGGAATTAATGTCCGAATGTTTACTAGAGCCATCAATTAGCTTGTGTTTAACGTTATCTAATCCTAAAATAATAATGAGAATCAATTATGAAGTAATGAATAATGAAGGGGGGGAGGGGGGGGGGGGTGGTATGCGTATAAAGGTATAAAATTAATTTATAATATATAGATATATTACAGAAAAACGAGCAAGTTTGTTGTTGCTGACTTCCGGTATATATAGCGGTGAGAAACAATCAAAATTCGAGTTCGATGAAGAAATAAAAAATTATAGATATTATCAGTCAAATTATATTAAATTATTAGGTTAACATTATGACAGTAAAAACGGTTTTATTAATAAATAAGGTAAAAATAATCAAATTAAATAATAATGAGTTAATGCATTTCGGATTACCTCTTCAGGACTATTATTAAATATTTGAGTTTGTAGAAATATTTAAAGGTTGGGCCCTTGCAATATTGGTCGTGGGGGCCGTTGTTGTAACTAATGCCCCATGTCATTAGCAGGGGCGGATCCAGGATTTTTTCACAGGGCAGGCGAAACAAAAAGAAATGGCATTGATCCACATACACCTTTTGCACTTTAAGCCCCCCCCCCCCCCCCCCCCCCCCCAGCTGCCGCCAAATTTGTTTATAATTTAGATCTTCAGAACATGTTTGATATTATCTTGTATATTTATGTTATTAATAAAAATAATTAAACGCATATTTAATATTAGTTAATACAAATAATTTAATTATATAATTAAATATCCATATACAATTCAAACATAAATAAACTGGTGACTACTGTGCCCATAATTGAACTTTAAATTTGTATTTATATATTTGATTTGTGTATTATGGTATGTATATTAACTCTACAATAATAGAATTGTCAATAAACAATAATAATAATAACTGTTGCAGCTATCACTGCATTCCAGAAATTGGTAACAAATGATGGACATCAGTCGTCCCTGTTTGAAGAGTTCGATGTTCAGCTCGCCCAAGACAGCAAACGCAAAATATTCTCACCCGAGTCAACTGAGTGACATTGATAAGCTTCTAAGTTCTACTACTCGTTCAAATGTTCTTATTCAGGCATGTAGGTTGTACTTGGACTATCCACTTATTGAAATTGGGTTGAAGAGTCTAGAATGGTTCACATACAAAGTAACAATGCCTTTCTTAAAAATGGTAGAAAAATCAAAGCAGTCAGAATTGGTTAAAATACTTCCACAGTTACATGAAGACCTCAACAATGGTGAAATGAAGACCGCCTTTGTAGTGGATTACTCTTTTCAGCTGGAAGAACCAAATGGACTTGTAAAGTTGTTTGTCGATAAGTTTTGTAAATGTGCAGCAAGAGACTTGAAAATGCAACGTGGTCGTGAATATCGATTTGCAGATGGCAATGATGCTGCAAGAGCAACAGTTGTATGTGAATTGATACCAACAAACAACACATTCGAAAAGAGTAAGGGGAAGCTATGGACCTTTCAATACCCTAATGGAACCAAAGCACAACTGGATTACATCCTTATAAACAAAAAGTGGAGAAATAGCATGATCAACTGCGAGGCATACAGCTCATTCAACCTAATTGGTTCGGACCACAGAATTGTGACTGCAGAGATCAGACTCAGTTTGAGAGCCAGCAAACCCAGGACAAGCAAGCAATTCAACTATGACTGGGAGATTGACTATGACCGGATTGCATATAAATGCTACAAAGACCGAATTCATGACCTTTAATGTTGATGGAAACTTGACAACCATTGAAAATAACCAACTAAGGAAGGTCGACGACTTCCAGTACCTTGGATCATGGATAGAGAGTAGTAAAAAGGACATAGAAGTTAGGAAAGCAAAGGCTTGGATAGCTCTATCAAAAATGGATACCATTTGGAAATCAGATCTCTCCAGGCACCTGAAGACCAAGTTCTTTCGAGCCATAGTGGAAAGTGTATTTTTATAATTTTTTTTTAATTTTTATTTATACGGGTGTGAGACCTGGACACTGACTAAATCACTTGAACAACGAATTGATACTACTAGGATCGGCATGCTGCATTGCAGCTGCATTTTTAAGAATGCTGTGCCGGCTTGTCAACAAAATTGCACCGCCACAACTCCCTATCACCCATGACATTTGCTAGATCATCCGCATCTTTAAGGCCAGTGTCCTTTAAGATGCGTCTCAAGAAAGTCATGGGCTGTCCACCATGCTTATTCACTCCATGAGGCTGCCAAAGTACAAGATTATGCACTGGCTGGTCCTCACGGCGAAAGCAATGTCCTGCAAAGCGAAGGCGATTTTGTTCTAGTGTCAAGCTTGGGGGAACCAGTGAGACACCTCCAATGTTATATAGTGTCTGGTTGGAGATGTGTGCATTGTACTTGACACAATGAACCCGGCGTAGCATTCTTGTGAATGTGCCATCCAGAGATTTGGTGTCCTCAGCAGTTAGAGCCCAGCATGGACTCCCGTAGAGGAGTACTGGAACTACTGCTGCTCTAAATAATCGGACCTTAAGTTTCCGATTAATTCTCGGTGACTTCCAAATCCTGGAAAGCCTATTCAAGGCTGCCCATGCCTTTCCCTTACGTATTCGAAGGTCCTCACCTGACTTCCGGATCCATGATCCCAGGTAACAGAAGTCGTCCACATGCTCAAGCATACCATCCCTTGAGCTTATGCTCATCCGATCAGAGACTTGCTGAGGACTTTCAAAGTTAACTGTCAGAATTTTGGTCTTTCTGGAGTTAATAAAAAGACCAACACTAGAAGCAGCATGTTCTAATGAGCTGAAAAGTGGAAAGTGTATTTTTATAATTTTTTTTTAATTTTTATTTATACGGGTGTGAGACCTGGACACTGACTAAATCACTTGAACAACGAATTGATGGTTGCTACACAAGACTACTAAGGGCAGCCCTAAACATCAGCTGGAGAAAACACATGACAAACGCCGAGCTTTATGGTACAATACCACCTGTATCAACCACCCTCCGTGAACGCAGATTAAGATTCAGTGGGCACTGCTGGCGAAGTAAAGACGAGGTCATACCAGATCTACTTCTCTGGCAACCAACTCATGGAAAGCGTAGTCGTGGACGACCTGCCATAACATATATAGATCAACTTGAAAGGGATACTGAACTTGGGAGAAACGAAATTGCGACAACTATGGAGAATCGGGAAACCTGGAAGGATCTCATTTCCACTGTCCGAGTTCGCTCGACCTAGTAGTAGTTGGAGAATTGGGAAGCCTGGAAGGATCTCATTTCCACTGTCCGAGTTCGCTCGACCTAGTAGTAGTTGGAGAATTGGGAAGCCTGGAAGGATCTCATTTCCACTGTCCGAGTTCGCTCGACCTAGTAGTTGTAGTAGTAGTGTCACTACCATTACGCTGATTACTACAACTGGAACATATAGTCCAGTAAACTATATGACTCAAACAATTGATACAAACCAGCTAATGATAGAAATAAAAGATTATAACCATTATTGCCAGGGATCTGGAGATATTGGAAAGACTTTATCTTCAGCATACTACTACTAGTATCGGCATGCTGCATTGCAGCTGCATTTTTAAGAATGCTGTGCCGGCTTAACGCTATCTTCAGCATAACGGCCGTGACATATTTTCAATCCACTCATTACAATGCTATTAGAAAAATGTTTATTAGTTGTACATTATTTAACCAACATGGCTAATTACTACATAGATATAAGATTCTGAAAAACATATGGCATTGTCAATTTGGTAATAATCACGCCATTTTGGTTTGTATGTAATTATGCCAAAATGTTGAATTTTTGGCATTTTTTAAATCACATTTTGCAGACAATGTAAAAAAAAATTGGCAAGGGTTATGGAAGATTTGGAAACAGTTTTATGAAGCACAATATGTGTGCTACACACTCAAAACAAAAGAAATGCATTTCAAAAAAGTTGTTTTATTTTTCACCATAAAGGTTTATTTTTGCTTGGAATGGCTGAAATATACATAGGGCGATAGGGCCTAATTATTAGAGATTCGACTCACCAGATTTCGTTTCCTTTGCTAATTTAATAAAATAATCCGCAGCAAACTGGACGAGATCACGGGGCTGATCGCGAATAACTCGAATAACAAACTGCTGCAACATCGGTATAAGACCTGCGGGTGGGTCTGGGACTGTGCTCTCCTTAGTACTGCAGTCCTTACGAGGAGCAGTGGTCGCAGCCATAACAATTCGGTAGCTCCTGTCTACTACTGCTCACTGCTCAGTTGTTTCTGGACCAAAATGGGTGTGACTGTGACGAATGAGACTCAGTAGGTTAGTTAATAAGTTTCCCAGTGTGAATGATTACTCGATGAATGAGTAGGTCTAGCCAGTTTGTACGTTTGTGTTTCCTTGCAGTTTCACTTCTGCACTTAGATCACTGATTTAGGGTCCCGGTACACAGAATAGCGATTGCCCAAAACTACCGATACTTGCCAACGGCTGGGCTTGTAGATTTTATAGTTTTTATCCATCCCACCATTCTCACACTCGTTGTATCTGGCCACCGCATCAGTTCAAAAAAATTATAATATAACAATTTCATTGCAGCATTACATTTCATATAGGCCTAGGGCCTACCGTACGATACCGGAAGTTTAAATAAAATACCTACCCTACAGTCTGACAGTCAGGAACACTTTTTCAATTTCAATTTATTTAATTCCTTCAATTGGTTGGGGTGCACTCTTTACATTTGCAATTTACAATAATAATTTTGTTGTAAGCTTTTTAAATAATTTTTTTTATATATACCCCTATTTCTATTGTCTGATTGTTATTAGTTCATTTTTTGTATTCCAGAGTAGTGCATTGATGGGAGTTGACAGTAGCGGAAGCTAGTGTTGGCAACTCACAACAAAGGCCAATTGGGAGGAGGGAGTGGGGTGCGGGGAGTGGAGTGGAGGGGAAGGGCAGTTAGGAACACTGGTCACTTTCTGGCTGAAGCTCAGCCAAAAATTGTCCACATATTCACAGCCAGAAAGTGTCCATGCAGCCACTATTTGTCCTTCACAGGCTGCGATTATATTTCCGGACATATTTTGGCTGTAACTCCACTAGTAGGCCTACTCAAAGCAGAAGCTGGGCACATTTTTATTTTAATATTATGATAGGGCCTAGTTATCCCAACGATGAGGTTCTAATTCTCAAATGGTAATTACCTGAATCCGTACCAGTCTGCCAGTGGGGACAATTTTTTTGGCGATTTTCGCTATGCCCGTGGTGAAACACTTAGACTTTTAATTACCATTACGGCGATTTATCTATGTCTATTACCAATTGATGGAAAGGAGCAGGTTAAGGCCGAGTTTTCTAACCAAAACAATAAACAGTCACTTTACCAAAGCAGGGAAAGGAGCAGGTTACAGAGACGGGATTTTCTAACCAAAACAATAAACGACCACTTAACTAATTGAGGGAAAGGAGCAGGTTACAGAGGCGGGATTTTCTAACCAAAACAATAAACGATCACTTAACTTATTGAAGGAAAGGAGCAGGTTACAGAGGCGGGATTTTCTAGCCAAAACAATAAACGATCATTTAACTAATTGAGGGAAAGGGACAGGTTACAGAGGCGGAATTTTCTAACCAAAACAATAAACGAGTAGGGCAGCAGCCAATACTGCAATAGCATAGCTAGTCGCGGGCTGCTGCCTTTAGCCCTTTTGGGGATGGGATCAGGTTACAAAGAGGTACCGGTATGCAGTATGCAGGTAATTACAGACCTACATATACAGATATACATACATAACACAGTGCATGATATATGTGTTTGTGTGTCTGTGTTCTGTGTAGTCTGTAGTCCTCAAGAAGAGTGCATAATTCATGAAAAATATACAATGGAACAATAATTTTTATCACATGCTGCGCGAAGGGCAAATTGACCTCTCATGGAATTTTTTTTAAAAATGATTAAATACCTACGTTGGACTGCCTGTATATCGACAGATCGAATTTCAGACAAAATTAATGAAAATTGAAGAAATGTCGCACATTCTAAAATTGAAATTTTTGCAAAATTTCGAAAAACTCATGAGTTTCTGACATGCTGCGCGAAGCGGAAATAGCAATATACTGAAATTTTTTTTTTTCAATGTGGTCACTATAGGCTGTATAATGCCTGTTAAAATTTAAGGAGCGTTCTCCAGCCTGGAAAAAGTCACCCAGGCGCGCACAACGCCCGCGCACTTCATTGCCAACCGCGCATTCCCATATGCAATAATCGCGCACCCCAAAAATCTCAACCGCGCAACCGCGCACCCAAAAAATTAAACCGCGCACCCCGAAAAAAAAGTAGGATAGTTTAAATTGCGCGAGACTACAGCTACGACTACGGTAATTGGAGAGTATTGCATATTGCTCTTCAATCAGTCAATTTTGTACTGTAATGCATACATACTACACCATGCTGCCATGTGCCATGTCCTGCTGTCCTGGAATATAGTGTCGTTATTCTGGTACGCAAATATAATACGCAAATATAAATATAACGCAAATAGTCTTCCGACCATGCTTGTTGTTAGCAACATCGGCTCCTAAAGTAAGTACCGGTATGGCGGTATGTATTTAAGAGATGCTGTTCTGGCTGACTGGTACTAAGTACTATCTAACTACTCTACCCTACGCCTACACAGCCTACATGTTCTAAGGCTTAGACAACAGCTACCGGTACTAATTATTTTACTGTATTATTATAGTTATACTGTAGATACCCAGCAAATACATATCCAGCAATTAGCACGCTAATAGCGGGATGTACCATCCTGCTAATATCCTGCTATTTTTATAAGATAATATCCGGATAATCGCCGTAAAAGTGGTCCCCGCTAAAGTGACGCTAAATCAACGATTTTTGCAGATATTTAGTGGATATTTTCTCCAGCGAATTGCCGGATACTATTATCCAGCTATTAGCCGGATATTAAAACACTAAAAACCAAGCTAGCGGGGTTTAGCTGGATATTATCCGGATATTAGCCGGATGTGTCTTTGCTGGGTACAGTAAGAGTATTTGAGTAACAACGTAACGGTCCTACGAATTATTACCCCAAAATACCCCAAAACACCCCAAAATACCCCAAAACACCCCAAAAGACCCCAAAATAGTATAAAACTACCCCAAAATACCCCAAAATAGTTTAGAATTACCCCAAAATACCCCAAAATAGTTTAGAATTACCCCAAAATACTTTTTTTTCAGCCTTCCCTTTGTTTTGGAAATTTAA
>JAUCBJ010005823.1:0-45157 GCA_032718475.1 Nemertoderma westbladi | reverse complement strand
GGCCCCAGTGATCATAAGTTATGGGAACTGTATACCGACACAGGCCCCTTAGTGATCATAAGTGATTGGAACTGTATACCGACACAAGCCCCAGTGATTATAAGTATGGGAACTGTATACCGACACAGGCCCCAGTGATCATTAGTGATGGGAACTGTATACCGACACAGGCCCCAGTGATCATAAGTGATGGGAACTGTATACCGACACAGGCTCCAGTGATCATAAGTGATGGGAACTGTATACCGACAAGGCTCCAGTGATCATGAGTGATTGGAACTGTATGCCGACACAGCCTCCAGTGATCATAAGTTATGGGAACTGTATACCGACACAGGCCCCAATGATCATAAGTTATGGGAACTGTATACCGACACAGGCCCCAGTGATCATAAGTTATGGGAACTGTATACCGACACAGGCCCCAGTGATCATAAGTGATCATTGATCATAAGTGATGGGAACTGTATACCGACACAGGCCCCAGTGATCATAAGTGATCATTGATCATAAGTGATGGGAACTGTATACCGACACAGGCCCCAGTGATCATAAGTTATGGGAACTGTATACCGACACAGCCTCCAGTGATCATAAGTTATGGGAACTGTATACCGACACAGGCCCCAGTGATCATAAGTTATGGGAACTGTATACCGACACAGGCCCCAGTGATCATAAGTGATCAGTGATCATAAGTGATGGGAACTGTATACCGACACAGGCCCCAGTGATCATAAGTTATGGGAACTGTATACCGACACAGCCTCCAGTGATCATAAGTTATGGGAACTGTATACCAACACAGGCCCCAGTGATCATAAGTTATGGGAACTGTATACCGACACAGGCCCCAGTGATCATAAGTGATCAGTGATCATAAGTGATGGGAACTGTATACCGACACAGGCTCCAGTGGTCATGAGTGATGGAAACTGTATACCGACACAGGTCCCAGTGATCATAAGTGATCAGGGATCATAAGTGATTGGAACTGTATACCGACACAGGCCCCAGTGATCATAAGTGATGGGAACTGTATACCGACACAGGCTCCAGTGATCATAAGTGATTGGAACTGTATACCGACACAGGCCCCAGTGATCATAAGTGGTCAGTAATCGTAAGTGATGGGAACTGTATACCGACACAGGCCCCAGTGATCATAAGTGATCAGGGATCATAAGTGATGGGAACTGTATACCGACACAGGCCCCAGTGATCATAAGTGATGGGAACTGTATACCGATACAGGTCCCAGTGATCATAAGTTATCAGTGATCATAAGTGATGGGAACTGTATACCGACACAGGCCCCGTGATCATAAGTGATGGAAACTGTATACCGATACAGGTCCCAGTGATCATAAGTTATCAGTGATCATAAGTGATGGGAACTGTATACCGACACAGGCCCCAGTGATCATAAGTGATGGGAACTGTATACCGACACAGGCTCCAGTGATCATAAGTGATGGGAACTGTATACCGACACAGGCCCCAGTGATCATAAGTTATGGGAACTGTATACCGACACAGGCTCCAGTGATCATAACTGATTGGAACTGTATACCGACACAGGCGCCAGTGATCATAAGTGATCAGTGATCATAAGTGATGGGAACTGTATACCGACACAGGCGCCAGTGATCATAAGTTATGGGAACTGTATACCGACACAGGCTCCAGTGATCATAAGTGATTGGAACTGTATACCGACACAGGCTCCAGTGATCATAAGTGATTGGATACCGACACAGGCCCCAGTGATCATAATAAGTTATGGGAACTGTATACCGACACAGGCTCCAGTGATCATAAGTGATGTGAACTGTATACCGACACAGGCTCCAGTGATCATAAGTGATTGGAACTGTATACTGACACAGGCTCCAGTGATCATAAGTGATTGGATACCGACACAGGCCCCAGTAATCATAAGGGATCAGTGATCATAAGTGATGTGAACTGTATACCGACACGGGCCCCAGTGATCATAAGTGATGGGAACTGTATACCGACACAGGCCCCGCAGTGATCATAAGTGATGGGAACTGTATACCGACACAAGCCCCAGTGATCATAAGTGATTGGAACTGTATACCGACACAGGCCCCAGTGATCATAAGTGATGGGAACTGTATACCGACACAGGCCCCAGTGATCATAAGTGATCATTGATCAGAAGTTATGGGAACTGTATACCGACACAGGCCCCGCAGTGATCATAAGTGATCAGTAATCATAAGTGATGGGAACTGTATACCGACACAGGCTCCAGTGGTCATGAGTGATGGAAACTGTATACCGACACAGGTCCCAGTGATCATAAGTGATCAGGGATCATAAGTGATTGGAACTGTATACCGACACAGGCCCCAGTGATCATAAGTGATGGGAACTGTATACCGACACAGGCTCCAGTGATCATAAGTGATTGGAACTGTATACCGACACAGGCCCCAGTGATCATAAGTGGTCAGTGATCATAAGTGATGGGAACTGTATACCGACACAGGCCCCAGTGGTCATAAGTGATCAGGGATCATAAGTGATGGGAACTGTATACCGACACAGGCCCCAGTGATCATAAGTGATGGGAACTGTATACCGACACAGGCCCCAGTGATCATAAGTGATGGGAACTGTATACCGACACAGGCTCCAGTGAACATAAGTGATTGGAACTGTATACCGACACAGGCCCCAGTGATCATAAGTGATCAGTGATCATAAGTGATGGGAACTGTATACCGACACAGGCTCCAGTGATCATAAGTGATTGGAACTGTATACCGACACAGGCCCCAGTGATCATAAGTGATCAGTGATCTTAAGTGATGGGAACTGTATACCGACACAGGCCCCAGTGATCATAACTGATGGTAACCGTATACCGACACAGGCCCCAGTGATCATAAGTAATCAGGGATCATAAGTGATGGGAACTGTATACCGACACAGGCTCCAGTGAACATAAGTGATTGGAACTGTATACCGACACAGGCCCCAGTGATCATAAGTGATCAGTGATCATAAGTGATGGGAACTGTATACCGACACAGGCTCCAGTGATCATAAGTGATTGGAACTGTATACCGACACAGGCCCCAGTGATCATAAGTGATCAGTGATCTTAAGTGATGGGAACTGTATACCGACACAGGCCCCAGTGATCATAACTGATGGTAACCGTATACCGATACAGGTCCCAGTGATCATAAGTTATCAGTGAACATAAGTGATGGGAACTGTATACCGACACAGGCCCCAGTGATCATAAGTGATGGGAACTGTATACCGACACAGGCTCCAGTGATCATAAGTGATTGGAACTGTATACTGACACAGGCTCCAGTGATCATAAGTGATTGGATACCGACACAGGCCCCAGTAATCATAAGGGATCAGTGATCATAAGTGATGTGAACTGTATACCGACACGGGCCCCAGTGATCATAAGTGATGGGAACTGTATACCGACACAGGCCCCGCAGTGATCATAAGTGATGGGAACTGTATACCGACACAAGCCCCAGTGATCATAAGTGATTGGAACTGTATACCGACACAGGCCCCAGTGATCATAAGTGATGGGAACTGTATACCGACACAGGCCCCAGTGATCATAAGTGATCATTGATCAGAAGTTATGGGAACTGTATACCGACACAGGCCCCGCAGTGATCATAAGTGATCAGTAATAATAAGTGATGGGAACTGTATACCGACACAGGCTCCAGTGGTCATGAGTGATGGAAACTGTATACCGACACAGGTCCCAGTGATCATAAGTGATCAGGGATCATAAGTGATTGGAACTGTATACCGACACAGGCCCCAGTGATCATAAGTGATGGGAACTGTATACCGACACAGGCTCCAGTGATCATAAGTGATTGGAACTGTATACCGACACAGGCCCCAGTGATCATAAGTGGTCAGTGATCATAAGTGATGGGAACTGTATACCGACACAGGCCCCAGTGATCATAAGTGATCAGGGATCATAAGTGATGGGAACTGTATACCGACACAGGCCCCAGTGATCATAAGTGATGGGAACTGTATACCGACACAGGCTCCAGTGAACATAAGTGATTGGAACTGTATACCGACACAGGCCCCAGTGATCATAAGTGATCAGTGATCATAAGTGATGGGAACTGTATACCGACACAGGCTCCAGTGATCATAAGTGATTGGAACTGTATACCGACACAGGCCCCAGTGATCATAAGTGATCAGTGATCTTAAGTGATGGGAACTGTATACCGACACAGGCCCCAGTGATCATAACTGATGGTAACCGTATACCGACACAGGCCCCAGTGATCATAAGTAATCAGGGATCATAAGTGATGGGAACTGTATACCGACACAGGCTCCAGTGAACATAAGTGATTGGAACTGTATACCGACACAGGCCCCAGTGATCATAAGTGATCAGTGATCATAAGTGATGGGAACTGTATACCGACACAGGCTCCAGTGATCATAAGTGATTGGAACTGTATACCGACACAGGCCCCAGTGATCATAAGTGATCAGTGATCTTAAGTGATGGGAACTGTATACCGACACAGGCCCCAGTGATCATAACTGATGGTAACCGTATACCGATACAGGTCCCAGTGATCATAAGTTATCAGTGATCATAAGTGATGGGAACTGTATACCGACACAGGCCCCAGTGATCATAAGTGATGGGAACTGTATACCGACACAGGCTCCAGTGATCATAACTGATTGGAACTGTATACCGACACAGGCGCCAGTGATCATAAGTGATGGAAACTGTATACCGAAACAGGTCCCAGTGATCATAAGTTATCAGTGATCATAAGTGATGGGAGCTGTATACCGACTCAGGCCCCAGTGATCATAAGTGATGGGAACTGTATACCGACACAGGCTCCAGTGATCATAACTGATTGGAACTGTATACCGACACAGGCGCCAGTGATCATAAGTGATGGGAACTGTATACCGACACAGGCGCCAGTGATCATAAGTTATGGGAACTGTATACCGACACAGGCTCCAGTGATCATAAGTGATTGGAACTGTATACCAACACAGGCTCCAGTGATCATAAGTGATTGGATACCGACACAGGCCCCAGTGATCATAATAAGTTATGGGAACTGTATACCGACACAGGCTCCAGTGATCATAAGTGATGTGAACTGTATACCGACACAGGCTCCAGTGATCATAAGTGATTGGAACTGTATACTGACACAGGCTCCAGTGATCATAAGTGATTGGATACCGACACAGGCCCCAGTAATCATAAGGGATCAGTGATCATAAGTGATGTGAACTGTATACCGACACGGGCCCCAGTGATCATAAGTGATGGGAACTGTATACCGACACAGGCCCCGCAGTGATCATAAGTGATGGGAACTGTATACCGACACAAGCCCCAGTGATCATAAGTGATTGGAACTGTATACCGACACAGGCCCCAGTGATCATAAGTGATGGGAACTGTATACCGACACAGGCCCCAATGATCATAAGTGATCAGTGATCAGAAGTTATGGGAACTGTATACCGACACAGGCCCCGCAGTGATCATAAGTGATGGGAATTGTATACCGACACAAGCCCCAGTGATCATAAGTGATTGGAACTGTATACCGACACAGGCCCCGTAGTGATCATAAGTGATGGGAACTGTATACCGACACAGGCCCCGTAGTGATCATAAGTGATGGGAACTGTATACCGACACAGGCCCCGTAGTGATCATAAGTGATTGTAACTGTATACCGACACAAGCCCCAGTGATTATAAGTATGGGAACTGTATACCGACACAGGCCCCAGTGATCAGAAGTTATGGGAACTGTATACCGACACAGGCTCCAGTGATCATTAGTGATGGGAACTGTATACCGACACAGGCCCCAGTGATCATAAGTGATGGGAACTGTATACCGACACGGGCCCCAGTGATCAGAAGTGATGGGAACTGTATACCGACGCAGGCCCCGCAGTGATCATAAGTGATGGGAACTGTATACCGACACAGACTCCAGTGATCATAAGTGAAGGGAACTGTATACCGACACAGGCTCCACTGATCATAAGTGATGGGAACTGTATACCGACACAGGCTCCAGTGATCATAAGTGATTGGAACTGTATACCGACATAGGCTCCAGTGATCATAAGTGATTGGATACCGACACAGGCCCCAGTGATCATAAGTTATGGGAACTGTATACCGACACAGGCTCCAGTGATCATAAGTGATGGGAACTGTATACCGACACAGGCTCCAGTGATCATAAGTGATTGGAACTGTATACCAACACAGGCTCCAGTGATCATAAGTGATTGGATACCGACACAGGCCCCAGTGATCATAAGGGATCAGTGATCATAAGTGATGTGAACTGTATACCGACAAGGGCCCCTGTGATCATAAGTGATGGGAACTGTATACCGACACAGGCCCCGTAGTGATCATAAGTTATGGGAACTGTATACCGACACAGGCGCCAGTGATCATAAGTGATGGGAACTGTATACCAACACAGGCTCCAGTGATCATTAGTGATGGGAACTGTATACCGACACAGGCCCCGCAGTGATCATAAGTGATGGGAACTGTATACCGACACAAGCCCCAGTGATCATAAGTGATGGGAACTGTATACCGACACAGGCCCCAGTGATTATAAGTGATTGGAACTGTATACCGACACAGGCCCCAGTGATCATAAGTGATGGGAACTGTTTACCGACACAGGCCCCAGTGATCATAAGTGATCAGTGATCAGAAGTTATGGGAACTGTATACCAACACAGGCTCCGGTGATCATTAGTGATGGGAACTGTAAACCGACACAGGCCCAGTAGTGATCATAAGTATGGGAACTGTATACCGACGCAGGCCCCGTAGTGATCATAAGTTATGGGAACTGTATACCGACACAGGCGCCAGTGATCATAAGTGATGGGAACTGTATACCGACACGGGCCCCAGTGATCATAAGTGATGGGAACTGTATACCGACACAGGCCCCAGTGATCATAAGTGATGGGAACTGTATACCGACACAAGCCCCGTAGTGATCATAAGTGATGGGAACTGTATACCGACACAAGCCCCGTAGTGATCATAAGTGATGGGAACTGTATATCGACACGGGCCCCAGTGATCATAAGTGATGGGAACTGTATACCGACACAGGCCCCGTAGTGATCATAAGTGATGGGAACTGTATACCGACACGGGCCCCAGTGATCATAAGTGATGGGAACTGTATACCGACACAGGCCCCGTAGTGATCATAAGTTATGGGAACTGTATACCGATACAGGCGCCAGTGATCATAAGTGATGGGAACTGTATACCGACACAGGCTCCAGTGATCATAAGTGATGGGAACTGTATACCGACACAGGCCCCAGTGATCATAAGTGATGGGAACTGTATACCGACACAGGCCCCGTAGTGATCATAAGTTATGGGAAATGTATACCGACACAGGCCCCGTAGTGATCATAAGTTATGGGAACTGTATACCGACACAGGCGCCAGTGATCATAAGTGATGGGAACTGTATACCGACACAGGCTCCAGTGATCATAAGTGATGGGAACTGTATACCGACACAGGCTCCAGTGATCATAAGTGATGGGAACTGTATACCAACACAGGCTCCGGTGATCATTAGTGATGGGAACTGTAAACCGGCACAGGCCCCGTAGTGATCATAAGTGATGGGAACTGTATACCGACACAGGCCCCGTAGTGATCATAAGTGATGGGAACTGTATACCGACACAGGCCCCGTAGTGATCATAAGTTATGGGAACTGTATACCGACACAGGCTCCAGTGATCATAAGTGATGGGAACTGTATACCGACACAGGCCCCAGTGATCATAAGTTATGGGAACTGTATACCGACACAGGCTCCAGTGATCATAAGTGATGGGAACTGTATACCGACACAGGCCCCAGTGATCATAAGTGATGGGAACTGTATACCGACACAGGCCCCGTAGTGATCATAAGTTATGGGAACTGTATACCGACACAGGCCCCAGTGATCATTAGTGATGGGAACTGTATACCGACACAGGCTCCAGTGATCATAAGTGATGGGAACTGTATACCGACACAGGCCCCAGTGATCATAAGTGATGGGAACTGTATACCGACACAGGCCCCGTAGTGATCATAAGTTATGGGAACTGTATACCGACACAGGCTCCAGTGATCATAAGTGATGGGAACTGTATACCGACACAGGCCCCAGTGATCATAAGTGATGGGAACTGTATACCGACACAGGCCCCAGTGATCATAAGTGACCAGTGATCAGAAGTTATGGGAACTGTATACCGACACAGGCTCCGGTGATCATTAGTGATGGGAACTGTATACCGACACAAGCCCCAGTGATCATAAGTTATGGGAACTGTATACCGACACAGGCCCCGCAGTGATCATAAGTGATGTGAACTGTATACCGACACAGGCCCCGCAGTGATCATAAGTGATGTGAACTGTATACCGACACAGGCTCCGGTGATCATTAGTGATGGGAACTGTATACCGACACAAGCCCCAGTGATCATAAGTTATGGGAACTGTATACCGACACAGGCCCCGCAGTGATCATAAGTGATGGGAACTGTATACCGACACAGGCCCCGCAGTGATCATAAGTGATGTGAACTGTATACCGACACAGGCTCCGGTGATCATTAGTGATGGGAACTGTATACCGACACAAGCCCCAGTGATCATAAGTTATGGGAACTGTATACCGACACAGGCCCCGCAGTGATCATAAGTGATGTGAACTGTATACCGACACAGGCCCCGCAGTGATCATAAGTGATGGGAACTGTATACCGACACAGGCCCCGCAGTGATCATAAGTGATGTGAACTGTATACCGACACAGGCTCCAGTGATCATAAGTGATGGGAACTGTATACCGACACAGGCTCCAGTGATCATAAGTGATGTGAACTGTATACCGACACAGGCTCCAGTGATCATAAGTGATGGGAACTGTATACCGACACAGGCTCCAGTGACCATAAGTGATGGGAACTGTATACCGACACAGGCTCCAGTGATCATAAGTGATGGGAACTGTATACCGACACAGGCCCCGCAGTGATCATAAGTGATGTGAACTGTATACCGACACAGGCCCCGCAGTGATCATAAGTGATGGGAACTGTATACCGACACAGGCTCCAGTGATCATAAGTGATGGGAACTGTATACCGACACAGGCCCCTGTGATCATAAGTGATGGGAACTGTATACCGACACGAGGCTCCAGTTATCATAAGTGATCAGTGATCATAAGTGATGGGAACTGTATACCGACACAGGCCCCGCAGTGATCATAAGTGATGGGAACTGTATACCGACACAGGCCCCGCAGTGATCATAAGTCATGGGAACTGTATACCGACACAGGCTCCAGTGATCATAAGTGATGTGAACTGTATACCGACACAGGCCCCAGTGATCATAAGTGATGGGAACTGTATACCGACACAGGTCCCAGTGATCATAAGTGATGGGAACTGTATACCGACACAGGCCCCGCAGTGATCATAAGTGATGGGAACTGTATACCGACACAGGCCCCAGTGATCATAAGTGATGGGAACTGTATACCGACACAGGTCCCAGTGATCATAAGTGATGGGAACTGTATACCGACACAGGCCCCGCAGTGATCATAAGTGATGTGAACTGTATACCGACACAGGCTCCAGTGATCATAAGTGATGGGAACTGTATACCGACACAGGCTCCAGTGATCATAAGTGATGGGAACTGTATACCGACACAGGCTCCAGTGATCATAAGTGAGGGGAACTGTATACCGACACAGGCCCCGCAGTGATCATAAGTGATGTGAACTGTATACCGACACAGGCCCCGCAGTGATCATAAGTGAAGGGAACTGTATGAACTGTATACCGACACAGGCTCCAGTGATCATAAGTGATGGGAACTGTATACCGACACAGGCCCCAGTGATCATAAGTGATGGGAACTGTATACCGACACGAGGCTCCAGTTATCATAAGTGATCAGTGATCATAAGTGATGGGAACTGTATACCGACACAGGCCCCGCAGTGATCATAAGTGATGGGAACTGTATACCGACACAGGCCCCACAGTGATCATAAGTGATGTGAACTGTATACCGACACAGGCCCCGCAGTGATCATAAGTGATGGGAACTGTATACCGAAACAGGCTCTAGTGATCATAAGTTATGGGAACTGTATACCGACACAGGTATATCATAGTCACATCATATTCAAGTATGGAAGACGTATTGGACCTCTTCGTGAGTGTCAATACCTCACGGTGCATCCTTTCCATAACTCACCATCGTCTTTTTGTATGCAGAACAGAAGTCCTCCACTCAGCCTGACTGCCCTGCCGTGAAGAATCCTTGTGTGAAACAAAACTATCTGGGTCTCCAATAGATTCAGAACTAATACAGAACTGAAGAAAGGCAGTAGCGGATGCTCAATGGGCCTATTGATTAAGCAAATCAACTGCCGCTAAAGATGTAGTCAGAGCCGCCTCCGCTTTGCAGGACATTTTTTTCGCCGTGAGGACCAGCCAGTGCATAATCTTGTGCTTTGACGGCCTCGTGGAGTGAATAAGCATGGTGGGCAGCCCATGACTTTCTTGAGACGCATCTTAAAGGACACTGGCCTTGAAGTTGCGGATTATCTAGCAAATGTCATGGGTGATAGAGAGTTGTGGCGGCGCAATTTTGATGACAAACCGGCACAGCATTATTAAAAATGCAGCTGCAATGCAGCATGCCGATCCTAGTAGTAGGAAAACATGTCTAATACGATTTTCAAATGCTCCCATAGATTGTTAATAGATTTTAACCAAGTGAGTAGTGTTTTAAAGATTGTTGTCCCGCAACGACATTGCCCATTTAAGAAATCTATAATTACACTGTTATTAGTTATTATTTCTGAGTTAGTTGGGTACCTACTCTAATTTTTATTTATTATTCTGATTTTTATGCTTGCGTATTAATTGTTCGTTATCTTAAACGTAACCTAAGGTTCGATTATTTATGGCAGCAGTAGTACCAGTACTCTTATATGGGAGTCCGTGCTGGGCTCTAACTGCAGAGGATACCAAATCTCTGGGTGGCACTTTCACAAGAATGCTGCGCCGGGTTCACTCTGTCAAGTACAATGAACACATATCCAATCAAACTCTATACAGCATTGGAGGTGTTCCATTAATCTCCCCTAGCTTGACACTTGAACGGAACCGCCTCCGCTTTGCAGGACATTGCTTTCGCCGTGAGGACCAGCCAGTGCATAATCTTCTGGTTTGGCGACCTCATGGAGTGAATAAGCATGCTCAGCATGATCAGAAACAGCTCAGAAACAAGCACAGTCCATGACATTCTTGGGACGCATCCTAAAGGACACTGACCTTGAAGATGCGGATGATCTAGCAAATGTCATGGGTGATAGGGAGTTGTGGCGGTGCAATTTTATCGACAAGCCAGCACAGCATTCTTAATATATATGTAATATATATATAATGCAGCTGCAATGCAGCATGCCGATCGTAGTAGTAGTAGTTCACTATGCCAAGTACAATGCACACATCTCCAACCAGACACTATTTAGCATTGGAGGTGTCTCTCATTGGTTCCCCCAAGCTTTATACTAGAACAAAGCCGCCTCCGCTTTGCAGGACATTGCTTTCGCCGTGAGAACCAGCCAGTGCATAATCTTGTACTTTGGCAGCCTCATGGAGTGAAGCATGGTTGTACAGCCCATGACTTTCTTGAGACGCATCTTAAAGGACACTGGCCTTGAAGATGCGGATGATCTAGCAAATGTCAGGGGTGATAGGGAGTTGTGGCGGCGCAAATTTGTACTACCAAGGTAACATCAGAATCTCCAGGTGATCGCCGGGGGGTTGGGGGCTCATTTAGAGAAACTGTTCAGTAGTGATCGAGTATTCGACTTAATGGAAACTGGAAACTGATGACTGTCGTGTGTCTCCCACAGTGCTCAATGACATCTCCAGCCCCACATACGATATCACATTTTCGGAAATAGAAAATGCCACAGCTTCTACACATTAACCCTTTAAACTGGTGAGGATTTTTCTAAAATCCGATCTCCACTTGGTGGAATCTCAAATATGAGTTCTGCGATTGTCAGTTGTACTAGGTGGGAATTATTGATGAAATCTATTCTGACTTGGTAAAAACTCATTATGAGTTTTGGCTATACTTTTGTTTATCAGCTGTCAGGAATGTACCGGTAGCATTGATTTTTCTGTCAACGTCAACAGGCCCATTGTTGATGAGTTTCATAACAGTAGTTGAATCGCCACCAGACGATCAGTATATGCTAAACAACACGGTAGTAAAGCGTGGGAAAATTGTCTAATTGCAAGTAATGGCCATTTCATCATTAAAAAGTCACAGAAACAAACTATAAGAACCAGGTTAAATGTCTTTTTCTCCTCTTTCAGTGATATATATATAACGGCCTCTGAAGTTGAAAATTACGCAGTCTATCGCTAATTTAATGTTTGAACTAATTCACAGTTATTTTAAAGTAATTAATCTTAGTCGATAAAAAAAATACTGTTAAGATCCAGTTTTTGACAACATTTTCAAAGCGCAGCTAAATGCAATTTGTGCTCTCTGACTGCACGAGTTGGGAGATTTAAAGTACGAGCGCAGCGATTGTTAACATCACAACAAGCCCAAATCTCAATAAACGATGGTAAAATATCTAAATTTCGGATTTCTGAAACTAGTGGCCCGGAATTATTTACATTCATTACATTATTATTAATTGAAAAATCTAAGAAATTTCTTGATTTACATTTCATTTAATTAAAAAAATTTTAAACACTTAGTTTTTTTCATTCATAGAATGTACGAATAATTTTCATTCCATTCTTTTCATGAATTTATCAATTTATGAATTCCAAAATGATATTCAATTATTAAATTAACATAAGATTTTTTTTAACTTGATAAATATAAGAAAAACTCTCACCAAGGAGGAGTAGCAGAAAAATATAATCTCTACTAAGTACAGACGTTGGCTCATGAACTCACATATGAGTTTTCACCAAGTCAGATACTACCATTAGAAAAATTCCCACCAAGTGGAATTGGCCCTCCCAAAACTCATATATGAGTTTTCACCAGTTTAAGGGTTAATAGGCCTTAAGTCTGTGGTGTTGTAATAATCTATATTAAATGTTCTACTAATTTTTCCTAATTAAATTTTCTACTAAATAAAATATTGACATCCAACCCAGTACATTTATAACTAGTACTACACCCCCCCCCCCCCCCCCCTCCCATTTACCATAAAATCAAAAAATAATTACCTGCTATTGTGCAGGTATATGCAGAAGGACAATCACATTTACTTTTTTTTTATGTATGAGGCGTCAGTTCAGGAAAAAGATAATAATGTCAACTTTCATGCGATTTTCAAGAATCTTGTTTCTTTAAAAAACAGAGATGCTCAAAAAGAGTCCATTTTCGGGTGTGGCACCTATCCACGAGTTACCATGGCATCAGAAGAAGCGTTAGATCCATTGGAGGCTCCTGGATGGGCAAACAATGTCAATTATATAGAAACAGCCACTCGCCGTCGGTGGATGGAAAACCGCTTCGGGGCACTTTTACGGGCGTGGCTCTTTGTATTTGATGGAATCCCTTTGTAGACAGCTGATAGGTTTTATCGTTACAAGATAAATTAATACAAGAAAAATAAATTTATCAGTGAGTTGTTGCTTTACTGATGTTATACTGTACATACAGTAGTTGGTATACTTTAAATTATAATATTCATTGATTTGATATCTCATTAATTAAACGTGTTTTAATAACTCTGGGGTGTGGGGCGAAGTCCCCCACACCGTTTGTTTATGATCCAACCTTTTATAATTTCGCCAAAATTATAAAGAAAACTTACAAAAAAAATTACAAAAAAAACTCATAACAAACACACGACACGACACAACATAAAAAAATTTAATAGATTTATTAACATAAACTTGTACAGGTTTGTAAAATTTCACCTTCAACTTAAATTTGTTTATTCCCTCGGTGTCTTTAGTTTCAGTCGAAACTTTAAATTACTAAAATTTGGTAAAATTTACAACTTTCGCAAACTACCGTATTTAGTGAATCGTTTTTTTTCTACGATAATGGCGAACTACTGTAGCACACAACATAAAGATGACGTCATGTAGTTATCGACCCTGTACAATGGAAGTCAGTCAATGTCACACTATATTATGCCAACCAAGGGTAGCATGAATGATTAATGATGAGTTAAACAAGAGTGATGGCATTTTTGTCAATAATTTCTATAATTTATCTGCTTTGTATCCTGTCTTCGGCAGCAACAATTGTTCCTCATTCTTATGCAGAAGGTACAAGTTGCGACGATAAATTTACATTTTCTGCGGAATTTAACCCAAAATTCAAATGCAACAATTCCACAACTCAATACCCGCAATCGCTTGAATTGAAATTGTCTTCGGGCAAATTATTTTACGAGATTAAACTAATGCAAACCCACCAAGATATGTTCTCCAAGACACTTTATTTGTCATCTCGTAATGGTCGTACAGTTGCCAAGCAACATCCAGTTGGGAGTAGTCATTGCCATTACCAAGGTTACCTTGTTGGTGATGAATCATCTAAAGCGGTGGTCAGCTTATGTCACTGCGTTGTCAAGGGAACTATTATTCTAAAAAACCGACAAATTCTAAGAATTGAGACAAACAAATGTGGTGTACAAGTTATTAGCCGCAGCTATTTTCAGGATGGCGGCAAAGTTAACTATTGTTCAGACGATACTGAAACTAAATACAAACTTCCGGAATTCGAATACGTCACCAAGTCTGTAAGGAAATCGAGATCTTCAACGCAAACTTACGATAAATTTATAGAACTCTGTATCTTTATTGATTATTATTTGTTCGAGGGCGAATATGAAGGGAACACTGACAGAGTGGTGGATGATGTCATGGAACTGGCTAATCTATTGGATTTCTTATACAAACAAGTGAATATTAGGTAGGTGGGCTGGTCAATCGATTGTTAATGTTTGTTTAGATTTTTTCATCTAGAGGTGACATAACTCTATATGTAAGTAAATATAATTAAATATAATACAATCGATAAAGTAAAAAAATATACCCTTATTAATAAAGTTTAATGTTAGTGCAGTAATATTAGAGAAACCGATAAACCCCTAATAAACTGAGACACCAATTTATAATGCAGTTATAAAATGACAGTTACTTAATTGATTCCAGTCTAGAATAGAGAATGTCAGGTGATCAACGTGTTATGGACGTGGTAATATATTTTCAATGTCATTAATCTATTTGGAACTCCAAGTGGGGACTTTCGACGCATCAGAAATCATCCTCTCCAGGGTAAAATCGTTGCATTTCGTTTACTGTTTTGGTTAGAATTTAGATTTAGAATTTTAGATTTAGTGATAGACGATTTTCAATCAGCCAATCAGCAACGTTATTTAATTCAGAATTAATATTATTGGTTAAACGAGTTATATTGTTGCCGGATTGGAAGAGTGTCTTATCATCAGCGAATAGAGTGGATAGTAAGTGGCATTAGGTAGATTATTAATATAAAGGAGGAAAAGTAAGTGAGAGAGTACTCCTCCTGTACTCCTCCTGTACTCCTCCTGTACTCCTCCTGTACTCCTCCTACGGATACTTACACTGTAGTCGGGATGATAAAAAGCTAGTAATTAGTTTCAGAGGAAGCACGCGTAAGCCATAGCTTTCTAGTTTATTTACTAGGATTTTATGGTTGATTGTATCGGAGGCCTTTTTCAGAGATCAATGTAAATAGCGCAGGTCGTTTTCTGGTCTAGTGCTTTATGAATTTTTTCAATGGCTGAGAGGAGGGCATGCGATGTGGATGTTTTAGGGCGAAAACCATATTGAGAATTTGGGCTAAAGTCATATCTGAACCTATCTGAACCCAATCTGGACCGAATCTGGACCCAATCTCGAGAATTATACCAAATCTGAACCCAATCTGAATCGAAAATAGAAAGAGGGGTGAAAATTATTAATTTTTGCATTAACAATTTTGAACTTTGAATAATTTTTTAAATCTCTTCTTTTTAGATTTAAGCCGCAGCACTACTGCTGTATTGGGGACTACAGTAACTGATGTATTGTACTGCTGTGCCGTCATTCAGTCGTTAACGTATAGCTCACCTCTACCGCACCGGTAGGCGGTATCCCAACTGACAACTACAGAATGTTTTAAGATGTTTTAAGTCCATGTCTGGGATCGAACTGCTACGAGAACCGTTCAGCCATAGTTCTGTAGTTGTCAATTGGGATACTACCTACCGGTAGAGGTGAGCTATAACGGTAACGACTGCACAGCGACAGCAGTACAAAACAGCAGTAACTGCAGTCCCCAATACAGCAGTAGTGTGCTGCGGCTGCCTGCAAATTTAAATACTTTAAAATACTGAAAAAAAGAGATGTATAAATTCTTCATAATATGAAGAATTTATACTATTTTGACTATTTTGACTTCAACCTCAAATTCTGTGAAATAATATTTTGCAACGGTAGGTCGATTTCTTGATCAAACCTCACATATTTCAAAATTGTTAATGCTACTACTACTTCTACTAGGTCGAGCGAACTCGGACATTGTTAATACTTAAATTAATAATTTTCACCCCACTTTCTATTTTCGATTCAAATTGGATTCAGATTTGGTATAATTCTCGAGATTGGTCCAGATTGTGTCCAGATTGGGTTCAGATATGACTTAATAAGTACTATCCGAGAATTTGACATAATGTAGTGTTTGGAGATGTATGATTGTATCTGTTCAAATGTTTTACTTAAAATCGGGAGGAGTGAAATGGGACGATAATTGTTTGGGTGCGTTGGATCTTCGGTTTTAAAGGATGGAATCATTTTAGCTATTTGCAGTGATTTGGGGAAAAATCCCTGGGTTACAACTTACTGTAGGCCACCTGCTCCTTACTGTGCAACCAACTTACTGTAGGCCACCTGCTCCCTACTGTGCTACCAACTTACTGTAGGCCACCTGCTCCTTACTGTGCTACCAACTTACTGTAGGCCACCTGCTCCTTACTGTGCTACCAACTTACTTTAGGCCACCTGCTCCTTACTGTGCAACCAACTTACTGTATGCCACCTGCTCCCTACTGTGCTACCAACTTACTGTAGGCCACCTGCTCCTTACTGTGCTACCAACTTACTGTAGGCCACCTGCTCCTTACTGTGCAACCAACTTACTGTAGGCCACCTGCTCCCTACTGTGCTACCAACTTACTGTAGGCCACATGCTCCTTACTGTGCTACCAACTTACTGTAGGCCACCTGCTCCTTACTGTGCTACCAACTTACTGTAGGCCACCTGCTCCTTACTGTGCTACCAACTTACTGTAGGCCACCTGCTCCTTACTGTGCTACCAACTTACTGTAGGCCACCTGCTCCTTACTGTGCTACCAACTTACTGTAGGCCTACTTGCTCCTCGCTGTGCTACCAACTTACTGTAGGTCATCTGCTCCTTACTGTGCTACCAACTTACTGTAGGCCCCATGCTCCTTACTGTGCTACCAACTTACTGTAGGCCATCTGCTCCTTACTGTGCTACCAACTTACTGTAGGCCTACTTGCTCCTCGCTGTGCTACCAACATACTGTAGGCCACCTGCTCCTTACTGTGCTACCAACTTACTGTAGGCCACCTGCTCCTTACTGTGCTACCAACTTACTGTAGGCCTACCTGCTCCTTACTGTGCTACCAACTTACTGTAGGCCACCTGCTCTTTACTGTGCTACCAACTTACTGTAGGCCACCTGCTCCTTACTGTGCTACCAACTTACTGTAGGCCACCTGCTCCTTACTGTGCTACCAACTTACTGTAGGCCACATGCTCCTTACTGTGCTACCAACTTACTGTAGGCCACCTGCTCCTTACTGTGCTACCAACTTACTGTAGGCCACCTGCTCCTTACTGTGCTACCAACTTACTGTAGGCCACCTGCTCCTTACTGTGCTACCTACTTATTGTAGGCCTACCTGCTCCTTTAACTGTGCGACCAACTTACTGTAGGCCACCTGCTCCATACTGTGCTACCTACTTATTGTAGGCCACCTGCTCCTTTAACTGTGCTACCAACTTACTGTAGGCCACCTGCTCCTTACTGTGCTACCAACTTACTGTAGGCCACCTGCTCCTTACTGTGCTACCAACTTACTGTAGGCCTACTTGCTCCTCGCTGTGCTACCAACTTACTGTAGGCCACCTGCTCCTTACTGTGCTACCAACTTACTGTAGGCCTACTTGCTCCTCGCTGTGCTACCAACTTACTGTAGGCCACCTGCTCCTTTAACTGTGCTACCAACTTACTGTAGGCCACCTGCTCCTTACTGTGCTACCAACTTACTGTAGGCCACCTGCTCCTTACTGTGCTACCAACTTACTGTAGGCCTACTTGCTCCTCGCTGTGCTACCAACTTACTGTAGGCCACCTGCTCCTTACTGTGCTACCAACTTACTGTAGGCAACCTGCTCCTTACTGTGCTACCAACTTACTGTAGGCCACTTGCTCCTTACTGTGCTACCTACTTCTTGTAGGCCTACCTGCTCCTTTAACTGTGCTACCAACTTACTGTAGGCCACCTGCTCCTTACTGTGCTACCTACTTATTGTAGGCCTACCTGCTCCTTTAACTGTGCTACCAACTTACTGTAGGCCACCGGCTCCTTACTGTGCTATCAACTTACTGTAGGCCATCTGCTCCTTACTGTGCTACCAACTTACTGTAGGCCACCTGCTCCTTACTGTGCTATCAACTTACTGTAGGCCACCTGCTCCTTACTGTGCTACCAACTTACTGTAGGCCACCTGCTCCTTACTGTGCTACCAACTTACTGTAGGCCTACTTGCTCCTCGCTGTGCTACCAACTTACTGTAGGCCACCGGCTCCTTACTGTGCTATCAACTTACTGTAGGCCATCTGCTCCTTACTGTGCTACAAACTTACTGTAGGCCTACCTGCTCCTTTCCCTTAATTAATTGATAATACTGTAAATTATCATGTGAGACGATATATTAACTCGCTGAGGTTGGATTTGTGTCACGTTTCCTCGATTTTAACTTTTACTTCAACGTTTTTTGTAACTTTTGCGTTTTATATTTTAGTATTTTTGCTATCCGTAATTTCTCCTTAAATAATTTATTTACAATAATTTAATAAATTTGTTTAATTGTGGTATTTTAACTTGTAATATTTAGACAATTATGTATATTTCACTTAAAGGAATATTTTTTAATTTTTTAGACACGATTTTAAATTCATTCTATATTATCTTAGGATCGCATTGGCTTGTATTCATATCTGGAACAATGGAAATCCTATTGAAATTTCTGTAATCGCGGAAACCACATTAGATAATTTCAGAGACTGGCTTGATACACATAATGAGTGAGTATAAATTTCTAAAACAAATCGTGAAAAAATAATAATACTTATATACAGTAAGCGCCAAATTTAAGTATAATCTTATTTCGCATAGATGTGATCCCACCCCATCCCCCTGAAATCTAAACGTCTTAATATCAATCAGTGATAGGATATATTATAAATATGTATAACTTATATAATATATTATTATGTCGATTTGCTAATTATATTTAGAGTTACCAGTTTCGACAACGCGCAATTGATAACAAACGCTTCATTCGATGACAATGTACTGGGTCTGGCTGCAGTCGATGGAATGTGTCAGGATAGATCTAGCTCGGGTGTATTAGGTTACCACGGAAACGATATAGCGTTCCTAAGCAACACGGTCGCACACGAAATGGGCCACAATTTAGGTTTGTTGCACACTTTAGCAATGGTTTCCATTCTAAAATTTTCGAAATGGGGATTTTCCTGGTTGGTTATTTTATTTTTGAAGTCAGTTTTCATACCAGACCTAATAAGGGCTGTCGGTTTCTCTGTTTGACTTTTGACAGACATACCGACAAACAGCCTATATTCCATCAAACATGAACACTGACATCGGAAATGAATTCAGCGAACATAAAAACCCCCAAAGGTGAAAATTTCAGTAAATTAGCACCATTTATTATTTTTTAACAGACATGCCGACTAACAGACGACATTATTTTTTTGTGTGTTATGTAACATAGAATTGGCGCAAACTGGTCGCATATCATTGGGCTTAAATATTTTAATTTTAAAATTTAAAATTAAATATATTAATTTTTTTAATTAACTTAAAAATATTAAGGGAAAGGGGGGGGGGGGGGGGGGGGGAATTATATTTCCTAAAGACATGGGGTTAAACTAAACACAAATATATTCCAGTCGAATTAATATCTCGTCTCAATGTTAAAATATAAATTAAGGAAAAGGAGGAGTTTACAGTGGCACGATATTCTAACCAAAACAATAAACTAATAGATCAATAGAACTAGAATATAAATCTTTAGAACAGGATGTAGATCTATTTTGGGGATTAATCATTTGTTATTTGCGGCGATTTTCCTCATCACGGGTGAATTTTAATGTCGTATATAGAGCCCCTCCCCTATCTGGCTTTCTAATCACAATATTGTAATGAAATTATATTTCATATTCGCCCCAAATTTATTTGCTTGTGACCAAGTTTAACCGATAATTTTCATTGAGTTATACTAATTTTTGAAATATTTTCATCTACAGTCCCATTTCCGATAGTTGTTTAGCCTTCTACGATGGCTACTTAAAAAGTAAACTTGTTAGTCCAGGGATTTCGCACTAAGTCTGACAACTTATTTCCATTGCGGGTCCCCCCAGAAGAATTATACTTCCAAGGGAACTGGTACTCTTTTAGCTACTATTCAAGGATGTACGGCAGTGGATGCTCCGCGGCAACATCTGGGGATTATTACGTTCAACACAACTATTTATACTAATATTGAAGATGGGGTGATGATAACACATCCTATACTCTCCCCAGAAGACTAGGAAATCCACTAGGTTGATCTGGATTTTGCTGGTGACGTGGGAGTACTCTCCCAATCACTAGAGTTAGCCCGAAGTTTCCTTAGATCATTGGATCTGCTAGTTTGGTTTGCTAGTTTGCTGCTAGTTTGGGTCATTTTCTTAACTTTAGGTTGACCAAGATTTTGACAATTAAGTTCGACAGTTCGCAGGAAATGTCTGATTGAAACGCTCCGAAAAATGTTGTGTTAAGTGTGTGGACGACTTCTGATACCCAGAGCGGCAATCTTCGACCAATAAATCATTAATTACTACACAATGAAACTGGAAAAAAGGGAAATAAACATTTGCTTCATATCGGAGATCCTTGTCATAAGAAAATGATTACGTATTACGAGACACGCATGGTGTAGTATAGAATGTTATGATCTCTTATAATTTTTCCACGTAATATATCATTCATATTATATTAGAATATTATAAATGCTTGGTGCGTGGGGTATCTAATACTATACGGATGGATAAGTAAATATTCGAGCCATGTAGCTGCTCACCGTACTCACCTTTATGCAGTAAGTAAGTAATACAATACATACATGAATCAGAGAGTGCAGCTTTCCGGCCCTTTTATTACATTTTTATTACTATAATTTTTATATTTTTGCAGGTCTTCGTCACTACGATCCAACCAGTTGCTATTGCAGTGAATCGACAATTGAATCGTGTGTAATGAATTCATCAAGCAACTCTCTGAGTCTGGCTCAAAAATGGACAGACTGCAGTACTGAAACATTAGTTGGGATTACAGAAGACAAGTTTCCGTGTTTGTACGACCAACCCAAAGTTATCTATGGAGGACCGATATGTGGAAACCATTACTTAGAGACTGGAGAGGAATGCGATTGTGGTGATCCTACGACTTGTGATGATTCATGTTGTGATGCTGAAATATGTTTGTTGAAAGAAGAAGCGGCTTGTTCTAATGCTTTACCTTGTTGTTCTGAGTGTCAGGTTAAACCTTTATCTACACCATGCCGTCCTCTCCATAATACTTGGTGTGATATTGCTGAATATTGCGATGGTTTATCAGCTGAATGTCCAGTTGATACTTTTATTGTTGATGGAACTTTGTGCACTTCTGACGGGGTGACTTCAGGAACATGTTACAACGGTAATTGTGCCTCATCTACCAACGTGTGCAAACAATACTTGGGTCAAGAATCTGAAGCAGCAGTTGATGCTTGTTTTAGTTCTCTAAATACCAATGTTGCCTATGGTTACTGTAATAAAAATCCTCTTGTGTCGTGCACCAATGAGAATTCTGAATGCGGGGTTCTGTTTTGTAACAATTTTGAAATATCGAAGATAAATAATTTCGATATTGCAGCATATTCAACATTAAGTTTTTCAGGAGTTAATTGTACTAAATTCGTGATTACAGATGACAGTAATATAGATAATTATAAAATGGTTCCTGATGGTCAAATCTGTGGTAATGATATGGATAAAGTGTGCGTTAATCAAGAATGTGTTTTGATTGATAATCTCGAAACCTGTGAAATTGATTGCGGAATCCATGGAACTTGTAACAACATTCTCGAATGTCAATGCGATCAAGGTTACAGTGGTGTTAATTGTCTTCAAGTAGTTGGTCCTGAAACAATGGCAACCCTGTCTGCCGTTTCTACATCCACCTCACCAGTTACATCCACATCAGAGGTTACAACCACACCAACAGCTACATCTACAACATTAGTTACTTCAACAGCATTAATTCCATCTACATCATTAACTACATCTAATACATTTTCAACTGGTGGTAATACCACTCATATAGTCTCAAATACACCAGGTGTCGGTTTTAACACCACATCTCATCCACCAATATCAATAGTTTGTTCAAATGTTGATGGGGTTTTCGTCAACCACATCGACAGTGGTTTGGAATGGCCTGTTATTTCATGTCAAGCTCAGAACACATTTACAAACAATTTTGTATCATTGACATGGACACTTGATGGTGTAACTTTACCAGGAATGAGTTGTCCAAGTGTGCAAAACAACAACAACTGTAAATCTATACGCCTTCATCGCCCAACTATAGACCATCATGATAAAAAATTGTCATGCATGGCAACATATGTTGCTGAGTCAATATCTTGTTCAGTTGTTCTTCATGTGGAGTATGGTCCTATTATTTCTATATCTTTACAAGGCACATCTGTCACGAATGGCAGTGATGTTAAAGTTGAAGAGTTTTCTAATGTGGAAGCACAGTGCCTATATAGAGCTTCTTCGCAAGACTGCGATCAGTCGTGGCATCATAATGGTAGATATACGTCATCAGATAGTAATTTGCGTATTGGAGCATCATCATCTGATAACGGGTTGTGGACTTGCAAAGTTATATGCCAATTTGATTCGGATATTGTGTCAAAAACGGAACAGATCATTTTTTACATGAATATAACCAACCGTAATGCGGATGCCCATACAACCACAGCCGAACCAACATACATGTTCGGTCTCAATTGGGATAATTCAAAGACAGTTCTATACAGTGTAATTGCCGGTATCATTATTATCGTCATTATTTTGGCTGTGACCGTTCGTTTTTGTAAGGGCCTATCAAAAAAACGAGAACCTAGTCACTTTGAGGAGCCACATTTACCAGTAGCAACTGTCTCTAATGTTGTACCATATATTAATGTGCCCCGTGCTGATTATCATCTCGGGACTGTCCTTGATGATAATTTTATGAATGAGTTAGGATCCCGGATTCGACAACAACAGCAGTTTAAAGAAATGCCGGTACTGCGGTACAGTTTTCAACCTCAGGGTCGTGGTTTACAACACTACCCTCAAGGTGTTAGGTCTTACAGCGAAGTACAAACTGCGCCAAGACAACCACCACCACCTCTGCCGAGGCTCCATCGGAATGTGGCTTCCTCTTCTTATGATAATCCGTCATATATGTATTACTAGAATTAAGTTAGTTGGTTCCTTGGTTGTCAATTTGGTGTATGAGAAATATGACTGCTGAATCAATAAACTAAAAATTATAAGGTTGTAAATGATAAATTGAGAGATAAATTATTGATAAATCATTAACTAGTGTCGTTTTCAAACATCCGAAATTATATTACAAATTTACCTGTCATACATTTATATTACTTATTAAACTATCAGTCTTTATATCACCAGCGGTCGTTACGTTAATTCGGTGTAAAACTACATACCTACTAACTGTAAACATATTGTTCGGATCCTCATTCTTATGTTTCTGAATTCTATTAATAATATTCTAGAAGAATAATCTTTTTGATTAAAAATACGAAACAATATAACCCCCCCCCCCCCCCCCCCCCCCCCCACCACCACCACCACATAATAAAGCCCATCTCCACTTTCCCTACAACCCACCAACGTTAATCTAACTTTGGGTTTATGTCAGACATTCCTTAAAAATTTACAGTTAGAATTGAACCATATACCTACGTTAAAATACGTTAGATTTATTTAATTTTTTACATCAGATTTTAACAATGATTAGTGATATTTTTTAATAAAATGCAATCTTCAAATTAATTATTATAGCTTTGCTAGTTATTGTCATATCTCAATGAGGCCTACGTGAGTTACTGTAGTTATTATTGCTTACTTTAACCTGCGTTTCAGATATTTCTGGTGTTATAATCTGCAAAATAATAAATATAGAAAATTTAGAATAAATATAGAAATATGTGGCTGGCCACGAGAAAAGGGACCTTATGTTACCGGAGGTCGACAAAAAAAAAACGAAAAAAACGGTGTCTCAATATCTATTTCCAAAAAAAAAGTTATAGCGATTTATGTGAAGGTAATTCGGGTAGCTCTTTTCAAAATAATTTTGTTTTTAAAAAAATTGAAAAGGTTAATAATTTCATAGCAATTCTTGCTATATAGTTAGGCAGGTCAATGTTATTCGGCTTTTTGTCAAACTTTTAACACTTTGAAACTATTAATATTGTTAATGAACTATTAAAAAAAAATTTATGCAAAATTTTCAAAAAAACATGTACGCCCCTAACCAAAAAAAATTTTTATTTGTAATTTTAAAATTTTTTTCAAAAAAATAATTTTTTTTTCAAAAAAATAAATTTTTTTTCAAAAAAATTTTACATTCTAGAACATTATCGCCCCCCTAGCGGTAGACTATTGAATATTACAGGATAGAATTCATTCTCCAGTGTCATTTTATATTGTAGGTGTCTACAAAATTTCAAAACAAACGGACAGGAATTACCAAAATGACAATCAATTTACATTCTAGAACATTATTGCCCCCTAGCGGTAGACAATTGAATATTACAGTCTAGGATTCATTCTCCAGTATTATTTTATATTGTAGAAGGTGTCTACAAAATTTCAAAAGAAACGGACAGGAATTAACAAAATGACAAGCAAATTACATTCTAGAACATTATCGCCCCCTAGCGGTAGACTATTGAATATTACAGTCTGGGTTTCATTTTTCAGTGTCACTTATTATCGAAGTAGGTGCTTACAAAATTTCAGAACTAACGAACAGAAATTAGCAAAATGACAGCCATATTACATTTAAAAAATAACTGTAGGCCTACCTACCCGTATTAGTACCATTTATTAAAGTCCTAAATACAGACAATTTCTAGGTATCTTGACTTTCTAGGTATCTAGACTTTTCTAGGTATCTTGAATATCAGAACAAATTTGAATTTCCCTCATCGTTTTATACATTTCTAAATAGATAATCCAATTAAATTTGTTCAAAAATAGAGGGAAACTTTAAACGCGATTATCTCAGAATCAGGTTTTGCGACATAAGGTCCCTTTTCTCGTGGCCAGCCACATATTTCAAAAAATTTAAATCACAAAAAAGTTAAATCAAACTATTTCTATTCTCTATTTCTACTACTTTCTACAACTATTTCTATTTTTATTTCTATTTCTATATCACATAATTAATTCAATCAATCTAGGCTGTGATTTCGTTTAAATTTCAAAAGTCGAATCGAATCGAATATTTTCTTTCGATTTTCGATTCGATTTCGTCATTTTTCGATTCGATTCGATTTCTGGAAAAATAGCTTTCGATTCGATTTCGACCCAGTGAAATTCGTTCGATTTTCGATTCCATTTCGATTCGATTCCAGTAGTTCCAGTAGATTCCAGTAGCTTATAATTAAACAATGTTAGCAACTCAAACATTAAACTTCAAACCACTATAAATCAGTTTAACCTAATTAAATGGTATCAATCTATATGTAAATGTCGACTTTGCCTCCTTCGCCTTAGAACCTACCGGCCTATATAGATTAATAATTATACTGTATTCCTCTTCCCCATTTCACGATAGCTTAGAGTTTCAAAACTAAATAACTTGACAACAATATAAAAAAAACAGATACGATAAAAACGAAATTAAATTTCCCTCATAACAAGATTTTTTATTGCAAGAAATTGTCCAATCTTTAAACGCGTTTTTCTCAGAACTATGAAATATGTCATTATGTCCCTTTCTATTGTGACCGCCACCTAGTAGGCCTAATAACGATTCGTGCGACCGCCACCGAGTAGGCCTAATAACGATTCGTGCGACCGCCACCTAGTAGGCCTAATAACGATTCGTGCGACCGCCACCTAGTAGGCCTAATAACGATTCGTGCGACCGCCACCTAGTAGGCCTAATAACGATTCGTGCGACCGCCCATTTGCATAATACTTGAGGATCCGATTGCGATTAGATTAGAGACTACCTACTGTACAATAATTTACTTCTTGGCGAACCTAGAATATGTTCAATTTGTAATGTTCAACTTTATAAAAATACGGTACGGATTTGTAAAACGGTTCCCGTTGGTAAAACGAGATGGTGGTGCCCGTGGATGGTAATCCCATTATTAATGAATTTATCTGGCTTTTGATTGGCTGAAATTTTAACAATATATTTTCAATCAATATAGTTAATGTATAGTGTAATAAATAAATATTATTACCCAAAAATTACATGCCCCATTTTATTATTTTTGAAATCTTTGATTGCTACATGCGTTGAAGCGGTTGTGGTTGGGTAACTGGAACTGCTCCAGAAAAATAATGGCAACAAGTTATAATTTAAAGTCTGCAATAACATGTTTATTAACCAGTGAGGCAGTTATTTGCCCTAGTTATTTAACCCTCGGGATGGTAAACCCTAAATTAAATAACTGGGCAAATAACTCCCTAACTGGTTAATAAAGATAGGCCTATATAATTTACAGTGTAACTATTACCGCATTCCTTATATCTGTTAGGTTATCGGTCAACCAATATTATTTAGCGAAGTAACATTCGGTTGTTGTACAGTAGTAGGCCTATAGCCAATAAACCCTCTATTGGTTAATCTATTACCACGTGCAAACAGATAATGCCATGGTAAACCGTGTTCCCTTAGTCAAACCGAAAAGCCAATCAAACCGCAAGTAAGCAAAGCTTCTCGGCAAAGGAAAAATCACATTAGTGAGGGGTTCCACCGTGACCTCGTGAACCAAAAACATTAGTAGGAGATATTTTTCATTTACACAATTTCTACCGGAAACAAATTCTATAGAATTTTCTGTAAAATCGGCACATAGATAGATAGATAGATAGATTTATTTATACATTATGTAAAAACAATAACAAATACACCAAACAATGTACCGGTATAAAGGTATTGTCCAACATAACATATAGGATTACCCCTAAAGCTTTGCAGCTTATTTCCAAGGGGGTCCTTTATGTTACTTGGTTACAAATACAATATTACACTACGCTAACCTAAAACCAATATAAAACGTAATTACACTATGTACATATACAACTTTACCGAGAGCGTGACAATGTAGCACATGACGAGATGTGATAATTAAATCTAGAATCCACCAATCTCAGTAGAGATTAATTAATCATCTTAACCATCGGTTAATCTATGGGGATTTCTGACCAAAAATATATAAAAAAATGGCCGAAAGAGCAAATCGTTCAGTTCACGTATTTACCGCCCTTGAAACAGTGTCGTCGCGTTTCTGCAAAAAAGTGTGATTCGGCAAAAATGTTACGTTTCGGCAACAAGCTGCGTTTCGGCAACAGTCGCGATTCGCCAAAAAAGTTGCGTTTCTGGCAAAAGGTTGCGTTTCGGCAAAATTATTTCTTTATTGCAAGAGAATACACTCTACATACAGTACTATCAACAATACAAGTAAAAGTGAAACATGCAGGACATTATAATGCACAACACAATAGCACTTTCGTTCGTTATTTGCAATGCTAATAAAAGTTTAACCTCCCTGCCCTGGAATAGTGTTGTAAAGGTATACCACCCGGTGTGGCTCCAGCTCCACCCTTCCACCAGCCTCAGCTCGATCCAGTTGCAGAGACCGAAGGCGAGGACAATCGCGTACTTATTAGAATTATAATAATAATAGACTAAACCTACTGTATAACACTACAGACCCACTTTATGTACTGTATTAGAGCTAAAGGTATGCCTACCCGTAGGACGCCTAGTAAGGAATATGAATTGATGACCTTAACTGAATAATAAAGATAATAAACAAAAAGAGAAGCAATTACACAGGGGTTTTGTAGCATCCAAGTCCCAGTTGTTACTGAACCAATAATTTTTAATTAATTGAACTACTGTACTGTAAGTCATTGTTTATATAATAGCACTTTATAGCGTTTGCGTCCGTAAAAGATTTAAAGTGACAATTATTTTTGTTTTTATATTTTATTAGTGGTGTTTTGGGCGAATAAGTGGTTTCATATTATTAAAACTTTTATAATTATTATAACATCCAACCCATAGGTCACCAGTTCGATCCCACGTGGACGTTATTGCCGACTTTGCAAAGCTGTGCCCAACAAATTTATTACTAATTATATGAAATCACTCATTCACCCAAAACACCAGTAATAAATTATAAAAATACATCGGTCGCATTTCTCTATGGGTGTAACTGTCCTGCCTAAATCAGTAGTTAAAGAGAATAATCAATCATTGTGGCCGTGATGGTTCATGATTAAGATACACTGCCCTTTTATTTGCGGTTGTGAAGGTTGTTATTTTAAGTGGTTTAAGAAGGATAAGTACAGTTAGGGTTAAGCAGTGTGCACAGTAGTGGCAGCATAGGATGGTATTGACAGATGGGAAGCAATAAGAAGGTAAATTGGTAAATTAAAACATACAAGGTATCAGATAGTATTTCCAGGTCTACCTTTTAAATGATCCGCTAGCTGAATTGTTAGAACGTCAGGCTTCCAACCCGGAGGTCACCAGTTCGACCCCACCTGGACGTCATTGCCGACTTTGCAAAGCTGTGCCCAAATGACAGAAATGCACATGATATATACTAGCAACCAGCTGATGCCAAGCCTAATAATATTGGATAGATTAGAACAACAGACACACCGATTGAGTTAGTGGTACCTGTATGCTAAGCTCGCTTACTTTCGTGGCTCGCCCCACAACAGACACACCGATTGAGTTAGTGGTGCCCGTATGCTAAGCTCGCTTACTTTCGTGGCTCGCCTCACATGACCTCACAATATACTTATTTTATATAGTTGATCATAAATGAATGGTGGATGTAAATTATTTCTGGCACTCCAAGTTATTGTTAGGTAAAGTTGGCAGCCCTCGGTAATGTTATACAATGATTAATAGGATTTGGATTGTCACATTTATATTTTATTGACGAGTTTTATAATCGTTCGTTATTGAAAAATTAATTATGGCGTATCAAACAATTAGTACACAATTTTTAAGGACATTAATGGGTGTATAACCCCCTCCGAGACAAATTTCCTCATTTTTGTTTTAATTTACTATATCTAGATAAGAATTTAATGAGGATTTCAAATCTCAAGAACCGCTTAGCGACACTCGTTTAGTTATCACGTGATCGCTGTTTTTCCGTATGACCGACCGTATGTACAAATTGCAAGATAGACAGACAACCGACAGTCAGATAGACACACTAGATTTCACCAAACATTAAAACTGGCAATGGAAATCAAATCAGCGATCCCGAAAACTCCCGTAAAGAAAATTTCAGCTCGGTGCGGTGGTGTGCTTCAATCGTTATTAATTTATTAACCAACCAGACCGCAGACAGCCAGTTTTGCACGGGAAGGTTAATCTTTGAATGCAATTTATAATCTCGGAATTACATTTTACTTCTCCGCAATTTTTCAACCAATTTCATTATGTTTGGCTCATTTGAAAGGGTTTCGGCTGTTCTTTAAAAATTATCTTATGGAATTTTGATAATTATTTCCATTTTTTTAATTCGCCGATTTTAATCAAAAAACGTATTAAAAAATTAAATTAAGTATTTAAAATTAGAAGACTAACTAAAAATTCTATAAGATAACTTCAGTAATTAGTTAGTTAAGCTGAAACAACTGGTATATTTAACATCATAATATTATCAATAATATAGTAATTATCAAACATTAACAAAATAAAGTAGTAAAACATAGGTCTTGACGTTAAATGTATTAAAGGCCCACCCCCTCCCACATTAATTAGGTCAAATTTACAAACTGTTGTTTCTTTATTTAATCTAGAGTAGAATTTAGTGGGGATTACAAGTCTGAAAACCGCTCTTTCAGTTCTCGAGTTATCACTGTTCTTCTGTATGACGGTCTGTCCGTCAAATTGTAAGAAAGGCAGAAAACCGATAGAAAGACAGACAGATTAGATTCCACCAAACATTAAAACCTAAAACCTAAAACCCCCGTAATGAAAATTTTAACTCCTTGGTGTGCATCCTTCGTACCAGAAATAATTAACCAACCAGAACACAGACAGCCAATTTTGGCGCAAACTGTACAGTAGGTTTAAACTTTGAAGGGCATTTTCTCGGAATGTAATTTTTCATTTTCAAATTAATACTCCTCCGTCATTTTTCAACCAATTTTCTTCGTTTTTGGCTCATGATAAAATAGCAATATTATCATTTACCACTAATTGGCAGTCATTAAAAAAAGGTATACCCCCCCCCCCCCCCCCCCACTTTAAACAAAAATTTATCAATTCCGTGCACAGAAGAATACCATAATATACATGCAATAAGAGGAAAAATACTCACCAAAAATGAAAAATAAACACGATAGGGCTTGGTTCAATAGTATATCATCGATTTAAATCTTAAGAAATCTATTCAAACATTAGAGACTAAGTCAGACAAGAAATTTGTCAATAACCCTTTACTTTTTGGACAATGGCGCTTAGTCCAAAAAAGTTAGTTTCACGAAATTAGGTCTAAGATTGAGGATGTACTTACCTACTATAATTATAGTTGGTCAAGGGGTGTTGTAGCATTTTTAGCGAAATATTTAATTCCAACGCTAGCCTCTAGGGAGAGGCAATAAATTTTCCACTTTTAGAATAAAGGCTATTTGACCTTCCATACAGTGGTTAGAGCTCAGAGAGAAATAGAAATCTCTAATCCTAATTGGCAATAATTTTAATAAATTGTTCAGGGGGGGGGGGGTTCTACCCTCCTCCCCCTTAATGATGATTCAGTTCTAATCATCTAAATTTGTAAATGATTAATCACAAATATTCTGAGTATTCTATTCTTGACCATAGTTGCTACTTTAATTGCATTATGGTAATTACAGTAGCAAGCAGTAGCTTGGTCTAGTGGTGACATTACTGTGCATCCGATTAGGGAGCCCGGGTTCGATCCCTAGATGGGGCAGCACTGTTTGGGCACAGTGCTTTAAATGCTGCAGCCTAGCCCAACCCCGGCTTTCATCCTTCAGTGGTCGATAAATGGGAACCAAGGCAACTTGGGAAACAGAGTGGAAGGGTTTACTGTGGAAGATCACCCATGGTGGTGAACAGGCATTCCTTGGCTTAACGAGCCTAAAAGATTCTCCCATTATGGTAATTTCATTTTGGTAAGGGTTTTCTATCTATAGGCCTACACACAATGGAGACTGTAAGTAATATTTGCTGTTTGTGATTGACCATTTTGAACTTAATACCGGCATTGAAAACATAACAAACAGTGTGTGGATATTCTTTTTCAAATTAAGTGTAAACCTTGTTATGCTTTGATGGTCTTTCGTTTCATGTCTTAAATAATTTAATTTTTTACATTTCCTAATTCAATTTGTTTTGCCGGGAAAAATCTAAACGCATGCAATCCCAGTCAGCCAGTCGTAACTTCTCAACAACTTCCGACAATAAACATTGGGGACATTTTTAGCTCAAGAAGGTAATCAATTATTAATATCATTCCAAATAATTGTAGTCTGTAGTCTGTAGGCATGCAATCAGGGAAATATCTCAATTATAACGATAACGGCGTTTTCAAAAGAAAAATGATATATTTTCTGAATGAGTTAATATTTCCGGCTCTCGGTATCTTTATACTGAGCTACATGATGTGGGGACTTGGTAATGGGTTTTATGTCTACTACACGATTAATAAAAGAAAAGGACTCAGCCAGCACGATGTTGGCTACTTGACACCAACCGAAGTGACTGCTTGGCACGTTTTTATGTTTAGTCTGCAGAAACTCAACTACGAAATTCATACATTTTTTGCTCTCTTATATGTCATTCGTCTATACATCTTCCCCTTCTGGAATGTACGTCCTCTAGAAAGTCACGTAGTTGATTTAATTATTGAATCGTCATTTTTGATCTACATAGTCCCTACCAACTCCCAAACTCAGCTGCAATGCCGCGATAGGAGTATGGAATATGATAAACGGAAAAAATTTCGCTTACATCTTGAAAATCTGGCAACAATCTACCATGAGGATCGGTATGATGGTGAGATACTTGTTGAGTTCGAACTGCCTCAACGTGCAGTAACGCGCTACGAATTCAATGGTAAGAGAATAACAGAGGTTTGTGAGATGCTCAACCTTTTACAACAGGTGTTGGCTTGGGGAATCCACCCGGTCATACATTCTTTCCAAGACGAGTTATACAAGAACAGAAGGGAATGTGGCTCTGTATATGACGCTATGTTTCTTCATGGCCAAATAATTAATGAATATTCATATTTCTATCCGGGTGTTGTTTACTTAATCCTGTCCTAATTGGTTCTTTAAAATTTTGTCATTCAATGCTGCAGGTCAACGACCCCCAAAGCATAACAAAGAATCTCTGAACTCTTGGAAGGATGAATCAACTTATTGTCGCTTTATGTTGGTGGCTCGCACACATATTCACCGTCTCGTCTTCAAACATAACGTGCCTGTCGACCCCGAATTGTTCTTTATATGTTCGGTTGCCCACTCCATGGATCACCTCGCATACAAACGCTTCGCTCGCGGCGTTCGCTTTAAAAACTCTGTAACGTCAGACCGGCCATGGAGTAATCTTGTTTGCGCAATATTTTATATGCCAATCGAACGTTCATGGCTAAACCATAACTACTTGGTCTCCAGGAAGAATGACAACACGTTTTACCGTGAACTTTACGAAGCGCTATCAGAAGAGAATCAAGAACTTGCCGACTCTGTTGTATTGGCGATTTCATTTTAACTTAATTGGGTCCTTCAAAAGATTCACTTATTTAGGTTTAACGGAAGGTTTATTTCCCTGTGCTGTGTAATTTATCTTATTATCCTCTACATGATGTTAGTTGGCATCCATGGATATCAGATGTGGTCTGTGTAGGGAGGTAACCTGCAAGCCCATGGGAAGATGGTTTACAGGTCAGCGGTACTAAAGCATACTATACTACTTTTGTATTCCATACTTTTGTATTTTAATTCGTAACAATGATGAGTTGTGCGCTAGCACACCTCACTCAATTAAAATACTGCAAATAATATGAAAGTCATCAGCTATTTGCGGGTGCCTAATTAAAATCTGATTTAATGAAGTCGCTAGCGATGGGCTACAGCTGCTAGAATGAAGCCGTTTGTGATTGGCTAGGTCTGATTTAATGATATACATCATTAAACATTACATTAAACATACATCATTAAACATCAATACATCATTAAACATCATAAAAAAATTTCCCTTGCTAGATGTATAGGCTGTATGGACGTAGACGCTGTGCCGACAGAGGTGCCGACACAGGTGCCGACAGAGGTGCCGACAGAGGTGCCGACACACGTGCCGACAGAGGTGCCGACACAGGTGCCGACAGAGGTGCCGACACAGGTGCCGACACAGGTGCCGACACAGGTGCCGACACAGGTGCCGACACAGGTGCCGACACAGGTGCCGACACAGGTGCCGACAGAGGTGCCGACACAGGTGCCGACACAGGTGCCGACACAGGTGCCGACACAGGTGCCGACATAGGTGCCGACATAGGTGCCGACATAGGCATTCAGGTTTCTCTCAATATGTTTATCTCACTAACGTATTAAACCTTTGCATACTTCCGACGGGGATAGTCTGCCATATGAAGCTTTTGGAATTTGATTTTTCTGAAAGTTACAAATAGACAGTATATAACGTCACAACAAGTAAGCCATTTAGTGAGATAAACATATTGAGAGAAACCTGAATGCCTATGTCGGCACCTGTGTCGGCACCTGTGTCGGCACCTATGTCGGCACCTATGTCGGCACCTATGTCGGCACCTATGTCGGCACCTCTGTCTGCACAGCGTCTACGCCCAGGCTGTATGATATGTATGTTGGTGTAGCCTACAGTAGGTGCAGTGCTACATTGTTGCCTAGATACAACTAATGTATCCAATCGCTAGCGGTTTCATTAATTCAGATTTTAAGTAGGTATAGGCGCCCGCTAATAGCGAGAGACCTATATTTCATTGTAATTAATTACTTAAAGTCCGCTGATAGAGTACGACCACCATATTATTTTCAGTATTTTAATTTAAGTGAGGTATGTTATTAGTGCATGACTCCTTTCTTACATGCGCTTCTTGAGGATGTATGCAGTGTGATTGAGACCACAATGTGCGGAACCAGAGATCATTAGTGCCGAGAACGGAGGCCTGTGACCTATTACGCCTACTTTGTTGTTAACAACACTACCAGGGAACAGATTGTATTCCGAATACCATTGGTTTTCAATTATAAAAAAGGAGATCTATACTAAACCTAAATTCCTGCTTGAACAAACAAATTATGTCCCAACCCTTTACAATAATTCATAGTAATTTATATAGTGAAAGCACAAAACGGCAAATATAAATAAATAGTTCAAATATAACGTAAAAACATGATCTTATAGCAAAGGATATTTCAGAGTTACAGGCAGATTTGATGACAGATAATAATCTTGTATTTATGGGTCAGAAACCATGATACGCGTTATTGCTACACACGAAGCGGTGGTGATACCAATTGAGGTCGAGCCGCGCATATCTCAGCAGCAAGGTGAGTAGTAGATGGATACAGAGTATTGGAAATATACCTCACGTGTACATCGTTCTTGCCCAATAGGGACAGCCTATAGTAGCCTCCTTGGCCATAAACTAAACCTTAATTTTAGCATTATCTTTAAAGTATGGGGTTTAACACGCCATCAGAATAATGCTTGGCATAAGATAATAATGATAATGATGATATTGAACATTGAAAAAAATACTGAGTTCTCAGTATGTCGCCTTTAGTTGGGGTGATTGGAATGTATTACAGTATGTATTTCGGCTCAACATTCCAACACCATATTATATTTAGTAAACTGTAAACTCTTAATCTATACATCAGAAATGCTATCAGGGAGCGGTTTTTCTTTAGTTTCAGGTAAGAGCAGTACGGACAATCCAGCAAATAGACAAGTGGCTCCATATAAAACGAAAGGCAACTCACTCCAACTAGCCATCATTGTCAACAAGGGTACAGTAGCCCCAGCTAACCCTGATACAATCCCATTCACAGACAATACTTGAGACCTAATATCTGTTGGGTAAAGTTCAATTGCGTACACATAGACCATAGCCCATCCTGTGCTTATAGCAGTTTTACCGGCAAGAGCTACTCCAGTTTTTAGCCAACCTGAGGCCACTTCGGGTGGAATCCAAGCGCAGGAAAGACATGCTGCTCCCGAGAAGATCAAAGTGCCCATCATCGATAGCTTTCTTCCCCTATTTTGAAGGAGAAATCCAAGCACGCAAGCGATGACCTCGGTAAGCCCAGAAATAATGTTAGTTACGAAGAAATCAGTCGGCAGATCTGAGACCCCCAGTAGAAGTCCGACCCAACATAGCCCTAACGCAACCCATATCAGAGACATCACTACAATCCGTGTCATCAGTTCGCGATGACACAAAACCTGGCAAACATACCACTTCTTCACAACAGATAGAGCACCGCTAAACTTCATACTATCTCTATCATGTTTATCTTCGCCTTCATTATCATCAAACTTTTTTGTGGTGGACTTCTCAATCTTATTTTTAGAAGCAGCTTCCTCAGCCTCATCCATAAACTCTTTGGGTATATCTCTGCTGTTGATCCTGGACATTCTTAACAACTCCTTCCTCGCGCGTTTCCATTTCCCTGTCGTAACGAGCCAACGTGGAGATTCTGGACAGAAGAATATGTAACTGAAGTAGACTATGATAGGCACTATTTGTGAGACGTGGAAATAGTACCAGGGGTACTTTCGAAATACGTACGAACATGTGGTAGCGATAATCATTCCGACACCGTAAAAAGCTTCAAAAGATAACCCGACTATTGATCTGAATTTTTTACCGACCAACTCAGATGCCAGAATAACCCCGCAGTTGTAAGCTCCGGAATTCCCCATACCTAAAACGAACCTCTGAAATATAAAAAATTTGGAATCCCATGGAGCAATAAACAATACAAACTGCATACAAATCAATAAAAACATCGATATGAACATTGTGGTCTTTCGCCCGAACCGATCAGAAGTGAACCCAAAAATAGCGGCACCCGGAATGTATCCAAGAAGGAATGCTGTCTTAGCGAATTGGAAATTGGCCCGCTTATCGCACACTAGTTTGAACTCCATAACAAATGAATTTGTGAATACCGAATTATCGAATTTAATAAACTCAATGGGACAATCGATTTCTTTAATGTAGCTAGAATTATAAAGCGTTATTGTTGAGTTGCTCGACTGATTTGAACCTCTATCATAAGCCTTGCATCCATCTGCTGACTTATTTTTTTCGACTGGTATTGGTATCATGTTATCTATACTGATTTCCTCTCTAAATCCAATGGAAGGCAGTTCGCACTTGTAACCAGTGTTCGCATCCATAAACACCAACTCCATAGTGCCAAACGATGGCACCGCCGCCCCACACATAACTATAAGGCAATACACGAAAATCCATTGATATTTTCCGAATCCTCCCACATAATCCCAAATCTCGTCAAATTGAAAATCATTGGCAATTGAGTCCTCTGCTTGCGTTCCAACAGGGAGAAGCTCAATGTCAGTCTCAGCGAATCCCTTACCATTATAATCATCAAGTTTATCGTTATCAGTCATTTTTATTAGCATATACTTCATAAACTATAGTATATTAGGAATTAACTAATAACTATTTACATACTTGTGTGTAAATTAGAACTTTACAGTGTGATGATCCTAGTGGCTTTGTTACACGAACGAACGTTAGTGAGTGAGTGAAAATAAAGCCACGAGAATCAGAACACTGTAAAGTACTTTGCAACAAGTATGTATGTAGTTTTATTCCAAAATTTTAACATTACGAAATGATTGTATATATACATTATAAGTGATAGAAACTGCACAAATTATACTAGTTGCTGTATAAATAAATGTAAAAATGACATAAATTATGTTATAAATAAGTTAGCTTATATTTATGGTGGCGTGTGGAGCCATGTTATAATAATATAGCTAGGCCCTACTGGTTATTAATAGCTATACCCCGCCTACCGGTAGGTAATGCAGAAGGCCTATCTGGCTGACAGGCAAATTTCCACCTATTGTTTAGGTGGTATCCAATGACGGCGTTAAGTAATGTCCCCTTAGTGGACATTACTTAACGCCGTCATGGTTACCACGTAAACAATAACACCAAATACAATACCAAATGTACAGGCCAATACAATGCTGTAATGTCTTCTAAAGTTCTAAAGTGCTAAATAACAACTCGTTGTTAATACTAAAGGCGTTGAGTTATGTTACAATTTTTTCAATTTACTTCGTTTTTCAGATATTATGAAAATTTCAAACACGTGTTGATGTTGCCAAAAGCCGAATTGAAAATGTTCATTGGTTTTTTAGAATAATAAACCGTCATGAAACACTACCACCCAAGTGTTTTAAAATTTGTTAGAATTAATTCTATTATTTTATTTTTATATCCTGGAACGAATGTAGTGTGTGAGTACAATCAAAGATAATAATCACTGATATAAATCAAGAATATTCTTTCTAGAATCTACTTTTATAAAACTGTAATCATGTATTTTGTAAAATTTTACAAAAGTAAAATATATTTTTAAATGAAAATTATAGTTTATTAATGTAGCTATTTATCTTCAGGTACAGTTAACATAAATAGAACTTGAATTACTTAGTGAATCTGAGTAGGCCACAAATTTATAGTGTCTTAAAAATTATTATTGATTGAGAACAATTGAGATGAAAAATGATTTTGAGAACGTTGTTTTGCTGTTTGTAAAAAAAGTGACGTCCCATGCTTACAATAAATATAATATAATAAAACAATCTTTATATAACTACCATGTAAAGAGCTAGCACAATACAAATCAAAAATTACTGTTATCCTTATACGCCACACAATATTAAATCAGTAGTCATTTAATTGTTTGTTATCAGATTGAAATAAGATAACCATGACTGGCAGTCGGCAAACAATGATATAGGCCTTAGACCAAACAAACGATTGGGGTAAGTATTAAGTTTTCTTGGAATTCCTAGTCCCTGGTATTGTATCACCCCATCTATCTATCTTATACGTTTGTTTGCTCTGTGAAATACAACTGTGTAAATAGTTGCGCATGTGTACCTGTGCACTTTATCATTATAGGATTTACAAAACAAATATAACCATCATACCTGTAACAATGTTACATTGTATTGTATACACCATCACCCGTAATATAGTGTCATTTTCTAATGACACGGACCCCCCCCCCCCCCAGATTTTTCTACAAATCTTTATCATATTGCTTGACATTTGAAACACAACTAGTTCAACTCACCGTGGTTGTTACCATGAAGCCGGAATTTTCGATTTTACCTTTGAATTATTTTTATAAGCGTTTTAAAAGTGTCTTTTGCGAAATCGCACCATCCGTATCATTGGCATTTTTCACATTAATCGTATTTTTTTATATCATTAGTAAGCTTGCGTTGCAAGGATTCCAAATATGTAACAATATCTGAAGTTCGTTGAGAAACAACTGAGATATAGGCGTTCAAAGATTGCAAGAATTATTGTTCGCTGCAGGCCATGGTTGCGGAATAGTAGTAAGTATGGCCATGGTTATTTATTTATTTTCTTAAAATACTAAGCTAGTGAAAAATTACTAGCTACTATAACAAAATATCTACTAAGATTCTAGAACATTCACCAAGATAAAAAAAAACTCAAAATAATTATATATTTTTTCAATATAGGCCCTACTAGCTTGTAAGAAATTCACCAGCTACCATATAAATATCTACTAAAGGTTCTATAATTCACTAGGCGTTACTAGGCAAGGAATTAGGACTAGAACATTCTACTAGAACATTCACCAATATCAAAAACCACTCAAAAACACGAAAACGTCAATGTTTCGAAATGGTCACACAAGCTATACTAGTGCCAAAATGTTCTACTGTATTCCATGCATTCCATTGGTGCGCCGTTCCAAATTATACAACCCCCGCCCCGCCCCCCATCTACCAATCGAGTGGAATTTGAAGTAGAGATAGTTTTAACTCCCTACTTCTTACTGGGTGATGGCTAAAGTAATTAATTTTGCGAAAATAATTTAACTATTTACATACTTGTATGTAAAGTAGCACTTTACAGTGTGATGATCCGAGTGCTTTGTTACACGAACGAACGTTAGTGAGTCGGTGAAAATAAAGACACTAGGATCAGAGCACTGTAAAGTAGCTATACCGCTTACCGGTAGGTAATACAGTAGGCCTATCTGGTTGTCAGGCAATTCATATTAAATACCACCTTTTGATTACGTGGTAACCATGGCAGCGTAACTTAACAGCTCGCGGTCCTGACATTACATAACCAATACAATACTACCTAAATGTACATGCCAATACAATACTGTAATGTCCTATGTTGTAAAGTTCTAAATAACAACTCGCTGTTAATACTGACGGCGTTGAGTAATGTGACAAACATTGTGAGTCACAAACCCTACTGCCAGGTATCAAGTTCCCCAATACGAGAAACATTTTCACCAATTTCGATAATTAATAATTAATTTAAAGATACAGTTGATATTCCAAAATCCTCACATAAACAACCAAATCATAAATAATACTGGATGAAACTTAAAATTAATTTAAATTTAGATTTAGCTGTCCTTTACTTCTTATAACTACAGCGTTGGCTTTCTTTATTTCATTCTGAAATTACTATACTGTATGTATTATTAAGAATACCGCAATTATGAATTAAATTGAGATGGAGTGCAGAGCTTCTCCAGGAGAACTATTCGACGTTGAAGTTGAGTATGGCAGCAGGACTGGCTGGACGAACTATAGCCCTAAGTTTTTTTAGAATTTTTTAATTTTTTAATTTCCCGCCACAGCCTAAAGTAATGTATACAGTACAGTTTAAGGTACACTAGGCCTACTGTACTCTTCATTTTTTACAATATCGTGAAAATAACATGTCGCATATTATATTATTCTACTATATTATAATAACTATCATTTTATTTTTATTGTAATAAGTTTGTAAATTTCTACTAAATTATATGAAAATTTATTGAATAATTAGGATAGAAACATTGTTTGTTTGAAAATTTTTCTGCATTACCCAAAATTAATGACCTATAAAGTACAAAACTATTGAAATAATACAGGAAGTTATTCACAAAGAAAATTTTCTCCATAATAATTGCTGCCATTTCATTCTTATAATAATAATTGGCAGTTATTATTTTCCTCAGCCATTCCCTGAGAAGCTGACGCTGCCCTAAACCGCGACTGATCGATGCGACCTAAACACCACGGCTGTTCATAATTTATTATTACTGTACAGCAACTTATTGTGCCAATGTAACAGCTGTGGTCTTAAAAAAACAGACCTGGATGACTATATTAACCCGGTACCACAAACTTAGATCCAAGCGTACAGTACATTTTCAAAGGCGAACTTAGTTTCAATTCATGCGAATTTATTTCCAATTGAAGCGAACTTATTTTCAATGGAAGCGAACTTATTTTCAATGGAAGCTAATTCAGTTCCAATGTTTCAATCGTTTGCGAGCCACATAGTAGGCGAAGCCATTGCTTAATGCCACTATTTGTGGGCGAGTCAGGGTCAACAATAATTGTAAATAGTTCTAAGACCCTTTTGTCATTTTGTAAAAAAGAATTATTGTATACGAATTACAAATATAATTACACATTTTGAAATTTATACAGTATGTATAGTGTTTGGTGGCGGAGGTTCGAATCCGACTAAAGGCTGTAGAAATTTCACACTGTTGTGTCCCTAGGTAAGACACTTTAGACATTAGTGCCTACGCCAACCCAGCGGTATAATGAGAACCTGTCTTTTCTGGGTTAATGATAATAAAAGCGCTTTGAGTATGTCGAGCGTAGAATAGCGCTATGTAAATAATCAATGTTTATGTATATTATGTTGTTATATATTATATTACTCACGACAATATAATAATTATACAGCTGATACTGACTGACTGAGTCTGTACAGTAGTATATACTCAAGTGATACACATTGTGCCATTTTCACACCAAATACAGTACCACATCAGTTGTTTGGGTTGGGAAGATGGGCGTTATTTGGGTTAAAGGGATGGGGTTCGGCGTTGTTTGGGTTGGGAGTTTGGGAATTGTTTGGGTAAGGAGGCTGGGCGTTGTTTGAGCTAGAAGGCTGGGCGTTGTTTAAGGAGGCTGGGCGTTGTTTGGGTTAGGAGGTTGGGCGTTGTTTGGGTTAGGAGGTTGGGGTTTGTTTGTGTTAAGGGGTTCGGCGTTGTTTGGGTTGGGAGTTTGGGAATTGTTTGGGTTAGGAGGTTGGGTGTTGATGGGTTAGGAGGCTGGGCGTTGTTTGAGTTAGGTGGCAGGGCGTTGTTTGGGTTAACCCTATTAGTACCGGGCTATAAAATGCTGTACAAATACCGGGGGGGGGGGGGGGGGGGGTCATATTGACCCTTCCCTCTAAAATCTACAAATATTAACGAAAACGTCTGATTTTTTGTTTGTACGTAGGTATCACTAGTCTGGATCCGACCGAAAAAAAAATTTTCGAAAAAATGTACTGGGGTGGTAATATTGCAGCACCGAAATTACAAGTAGTGCACAATTTTCACAAAATTTGAAAGTTAGATTTTTCGGCTAATTGTTTTTCAATACAGGTTTTCTGAGGCGCAAAATACATTGGAAAATATTTAAAAATAATATGATTACCATAAATGGCTGTTTGGTGCTCTATGCGTAGGAAAAAAATGAAAAAAACAAGTAACCAGCACTTTTCAGTCAGAACACAACATTTTAATTCACTTATACGATGCTATAAATTCACATTTTTAGGTTTTCTAGGGCGCTGATTCTAATGGAATACATTTTAAATATGACAGATCATTGCTACTTGTATTTTTCGGCCCAATTTGGCAAATTTTGGTGCTAGCACCAAATTTCGTACCAATCAACAAAAAGTACAAGTTTGCGATGTCCAGTGCTGTTTTTATTGATTCCATCGGATTCAGGACCCTCATAAACCCGTATAACGCAAGAAACAAGATGATGCTATCTACTGATCAATTTACTCATTTTCCAAAATTTGGTGCAAAACAACAATTTTCACCCACAGGCGAAAAATACAAGTTTGAAAACTCTTATGAAATTTTTACTGATTCCATTGAATTCAGAACCCTAACAAACCCGTATAACGCAAGAAACAAGATGACACAATCAATTGATATATTTGATGGTTTTCAAAATTTGGTGCTAGCACCACATTTTGCACCCACTTCCGAAAAATACAAGTTTGAGATGTCTTGTTCGATAATTTATATATTCCATTGAATTCAGAACAGCCATAAACCTCTAAAATGCAAGAAATAAATTGTCACAAGCAATTTTATCTATTGAATGGATTTTCAAAATTTCATGCTAGCACCAAAATTTGCCGTACCTAAATTAGTAGCTAGAGCGTTTAATTAATCATTGTGGCCGTGATGGTTGATGGTTAATGTACACTACCCTTTCATTGTAGCGAGTGGTTAAAGACGGCCAAGTACGATAGGGTTGCGCACAGTGGCAGCATATGATGGTATTGACAGTTGGGAGGCCATAAGGAGGTAAATTGCGGAAATACAAGATATCAGATAGTATTTCCAGCCATATTTCCAGTTATATGCCATCGAGTTAACTGAGTTAAATTAGATATTTTGATATGGGGAGAGTTCTATAAATTTTCATTTGCTGCAATTTGGTCAATGGACGTAATGAATAGCTAACATCTTTTGGAACATTTTCTATACAAATAGTAACAAGAACTAGCTACTACAAAATATTTATAGAGGGGAGTAGGATGTCGGAACCAGTGTCGAAATTACTAGCTAAACCTATCTAAAACACTAGCTACCATAAAATTTTGTATCTTGCTTAACCTGGATGCTTCAATTACGTCCATTGACCAAATTGCAGCAAATGAAAATTTATAGAACTCTCCCCATATCAAAATATCAAATAGTTGTAAAAAAATCTTCCCCCAGTCACCGCCCCCAGTTAACTCGATGGCATGGCCTTGTATATATAGTACGCCTTGGCTACAAGTAAAATTGGACTCGATGGGCCACCTTGTCTTATTCCACACATCATTTCGGAGATCTCGGAATATTCTGAGCCAACTTTAGAGTTCATATACATACCGATCAATGCAAACAAAAGTACTATTCCTCATTCCATTGAAGCAAGCTTTAAAAACAGTTGTCGCCGACTAATTCTATCGAAAGCAGCTGTAAAATCCGTAAGAATAATATAAAGACGTTTTTTTTATGAGTTCTTGAGTAATCTAGAAGTAGGCATAGCATTCTTGCAATGTAATTTCGTGAATTATGAACAATAAATAATACGGCCTATGACCTATGGTCAGGTCATAGGCCCTATTGCTTATGATTTTTATGTATTTATTTATGTGTTTGTATGGTCAGTGACCATACAAACACACAAAAAGTACAGTAGAAACATCTCATACTTACATTACAGTACGTACAGTAGTTCACCGGGAGACAGGAGTGGGAATGGGGGGGGGGGGGGGGGGGGTATTGTACTTGACGCAAATCCTTGGCGAATGAACAATGTTAATTATCAATTAAGGGAAAGGAACAGGTTACAGTGGCACGTTATTTTAACCAAAACAATAAGCTAAAATCAATAGCATAGGTTATAACAGTTTAAGTCTCCATTGTTCATCATTATCAGTAATAAGTTGTTAATATTTGTGTTTATTTTCCTCCAGATGTATTGCGATTCTGTCAAGTGCCCCAAGTTATACAAAAAAATTGATTTTCTTACCATTACTATTACATAATAATATAATGTATAATTACTATTTACTTATTATATTGTATATATAAATTGTTATATACTAATTACTATTTATAATATACTATTAGATTTAATGTATAATTATTATATAATGTAATTATAATATAATGATTCATATTACTATTAATAGTAAGAAAATATCGTCTATTTTTCTAATAGTAATTTTTCGGGTCCCAATTTATTGTGGGGCGAGCCACGAAGTGAGTGAGCCTTAGCGTAGTGGTACCATTAATCAACCTGTCGTTCTGTCGTTCTGTCGTTCTGTCGTTCTGTCGTTCTGTCGTGTTCAATTTTAAACGTTAATAACTCGGCCAATCTTTGATGAAATCTATCCAAACT